>LR749715.1:138240-219402 GCA_902729485.2 Mus minutoides
CTTACATGGCTCACCACCAGTAGTACGAAAAAGAGGGGACATGAGTAGGGTAGATGAGTGACCTCCAGGACAGCGGTAAGAGAAGAACCTCTTCAGACACCCTACCACACCGTGGATAGCTTCTTTAGAAGCCACCTAGGAAATCTCCGACCTGATCTCAGAACTAGTTGACTTAACCTCAGAGCTATTTTTAGAACAGCCCACTTTCTCTTACAGAACCTTTCACCCCATTATGTCAGTACAAAAGCATCTGCAAATATCTTTAAGTTTCAGGCCCTTTACACAGGCTCCCTCCCAACCCCGAGCTTCTTTCACAAGCAGGACCTTTGCTGTGACCGGTGCCCAAGCTAGGATACTAACCCTCTACTGTCCCAGATGAACACCTGGGTTCTTAGAAGAAGCCACAGAAGAAGACAATTAGGAGAATGCCAACACTTTTTAAATCTTGTTTTTAATGAAAAAAATTATTATTGTTGGGGTGTATGTGATATGCATGAGAGAGTAGGGTGGGTGCGTGTCAGGATGCATGTGTGGAAGTCAGAAGAGAACTTGGTGGAGTTTTTTCCCCTCAACCTTTACATCAGATCCAGGGCTCAAACTCATGTCTCCAGCCTTATTTCGTAAGTGCCTTTATCAGTTGGGCCATCTTGTCAGCTTCCCCCCACCCCCATTCTTTAGGATTTCTGTCAGTGTGAAAATTGTGGAGGAAAAATAGTTAGTGTGATAGTGACCTCAGCCTTCCATTTCTCTCCTCCCTCTCCCTCCCTCTTAATAGAGAGTCTCTATGTTACCTTGCCTGGCCTTGAACTCTTGGCCTCAAGAGTGCCTCAACATCCTAAAGGGCTAAAAGCCTGTGCCACTGTATCTAGCTCCCTTCTTAAAACAAACTTCTATTAATTCATTGAGAATTTCATGCAACGCATTCTGTATGTATTTTGTGCATGTATTTTGAATATTGACCCCCATCCCACCTCCCCCTATACCCACCCTCTCTACCCTACGTCCTTCCTGGCGGGCCTATCTCCTGATGACTCAGTGGTAATTCCTTCTGCTTTCTTCTTTGCACCTTTTTCTTCCAAAAAACTGGCTTCTGGGCTGTCAAGATGACAACGAACTTGACACGTTCTCATCCCCATTCAGCAGGGTGACATGTGAAGGACCAGAACACTAAATACGGTTTTTGTGACATTAAAGGTAGACGTATTGAGGTGACTCCAATCTGGCTTTTACTTCTATCCACCTACATGTCATATTCCTTTTGAACCTGACACAGCTTTCCAGGCAGAGAAAACCAAGAGATACCCACTGTTAGCCCTGGTAGTTGCTTTTAGATTTTAACTCTTCAAGGACAGATCAATGCAACAAGACCCACGGACACAATGACATAAGTTCCATGTATAGTTTTAAAAGTTTGTGTGTGTCATCTCTATTCATGGAAAAATAGCACAAGGACCAAGAGTCAGGGCTCAGGACAGACAGACAGACTGTGGGATCCAAATGCCAGCTGTGCCCCTTATGAGCTGTAAGAGCTTGGATAAAAGAATTTAATCCCCTTGTGCCTTGGCTTCCTCATCTATGAAATGAGACTAAGAAGATCACCCACTCTATGGGATTGTTGTGAAGATTAAAGGCTTCATATATATAAATGCCAAACGAAGAATAATGCCCGAGACCGAGTAACAAACACCTGCTAACCGCAATAATAATCATTGTATGTGTCTATGTCTTGATCCCAATGCCTGTGGCATTCATTCATTCTTTAAAAGGGTGATCACTCACCCTTTTCTAGGCAATGGGGTTGCAAAGATTATTATCACCCAGTCCCTTTAATCTACAGTCATTGTCTCCCATTGTCCTCCAAAAAAAAGTTTTCCTAAAACCATGTTCCTAGCTGAGCAGTGGTGGCACACACCTTTAATCCCAGCACTCGGTGGGCAGGGGCATTAGGATCTGTGAGTTCAAGGCCAGCCAGGTCTACAAAGTGAGTTCCAGGACACCCAGGATTATACAGAGAAACCCTGTCTTGAAAAACCAACCAACTAACCAACCAACAAAAACCATGTTCCTGCGTTTGAGACAGCTGTAAAAATACGGTGGGACATAGAGAAATTCCCAGTGTCTGTGCAGCACAGCAGAACAAACAACATGTCTACAAGGGTGGGTGGGTGGAGATCAGAGTCTTCAAGAAGCAAGGGAATCGTGGATGTAGCCAAGCACTGACCAATCCCGAGCACTGCATAAACCAGGCGAGGCGGGCAGCACTGCATAAACCAGGCGAGGCAGGCAGCACTGCATAAACCAGGCGAGGCGGGCAGCACTGCATAAACCAGGCGAGGCGGGCAGCACTGCATAAACCAGGCGAGGCGGACAGCACTGCATAAACCAGGCGAGGCGGGCAGCACTGCATAAACCAGGCGAGAGGAAGGGAGGGAGTTATCTAAGCATACTGAAAAGAAGCAAACTAGGTAAGGGCATTCATTCCTAGGAAGAGGAAAGTCAAAGCCACAGAACAGGGAAGGAAGGAAGCAGCTGAGTCACAGAAGCTGGAAGCAGCTTGAAGGGGAGCAAGAGTGGAGAGACAGACAAATAACACGGAGCCAACAGAGGGCTTTAAGTGGAATGGTATGCGAAGGTTGGTTTCTGGTCTAACAGAGGTAGATTTAGAAGGGAAATAGTACAGGCAGGAGAATGACTAAGATAGTAGTATGGGCCTGGTGTGATGGCTCATGTCCTAATCTCAGCACTCAGGAGGCAGAGGCAGGTGGATCTCTGAGTCGGAGGCTAGCCTGATCTACAAAGTGAGTGAGTTCCAGGACAGCCAGGAACTGCACAGAGAACCCTGTCTTGAAACAAACAAACAAACAAACAAACAAACAAAGTAAAAAAGATATTAGTGTGGTCATTGGCATGAGGTGGTATAGGCAAGCCAAGACCGAGGGAGCTGTTTACAAAACTAGAGAATATTAGTGGGTGGCTGGAAATAGCAAGTGGAGGGGCGGGGGTTAATGAGTGATCTGTCCACTTTGGGTGACTTAAGTAGCTGGTGATTTCTACCAGTTTGGGGATTACAAGAAAGGAAGAAGTTTACTAGAAGGGATAACGAGACTAAAGGCTCGTGTGAACTGTGTGACCTGTGTGGGCCTGTGTGAACTATGGACCTGTGAGAGCCCTGGGCCTGTGTGAGCCATGGGCCTGTGTGAGCCCTGGACCTGTGTGAGCCATGGTCTATGTGAACCATGGAATTAGGTGCTGGGAATGGAGCATTGAAGCAAAATACAGAAGTTCTTTGGTTTTGTGGTGCATTCAGTCCAGTGATAGAGATTAACAGATAGTGAATTACGCAAAATAATTGATAATTTACCAATTATGGGGTGATGCAGATATGTACAGATATTAGAGAGAATGCTATCCTCTCAGTTGTGGATAAAAAGGGCTTCCCTGGGCAAGTAGCCTTTAAATAGTTGTCTGAAATCTGTAAGTGTTAGAAAGGCACAAAATGGGGAAAAAGCATGTTCAAGCTGCACAGTAGGTCTTGGATGTTCTGTGGGATGTCTGGGTAGAAATGTTTAGCTTGTCGATCAATAGCTATCCAAGTCGAAAAGGATGGAGAAATGGCTGAAGACTAGAGAGATTGGAGTCACCTATCACTAAATAGATGGCAGCAGAAACACCCAAAGTAGGCAATATTGGTCCACAAGAGGTGCAGGATGAGAGAGACCCTAGGAACCCATCCTTGGCCATGCCAAAGAATCTGTAGAAGAACAAGGCCAATCAGGAGAGGATATCATCAAGAAATAAACTTGCCCTCAGCTAGCAGGGGGCAGACAACGGTCTATAATGTCCCAGAGAATCGAATCTATTCCCAAGTGGGACCACAGTAAGGGTAGCTTCAGCAGAACTGGGCGGACAGACTTCCAGTAGCTCGAGTAACAGAATAGTGAAGACAGCCTATTCCTTCAAAACACTTGATGGTTTTATGGAGCTTCAACGATGACCAGACAGTGGTACGGGGCCAAGTGATGGTTTCTGCCAGAGGAAAAAAACACCAATAACAAAACTAGCCTTGGCTAAAGAAAGAGGAAAAGAGTAAGTCAGGAAAGACTCAAGACCCCTATATGTCAGGCTTGAAGAGCTTGTCGGTGGTTCTAACATCCACTACCCTAGAATCTCAGAGTGAGTACTTAGGAAAATGCAAAGTCTAGGCAAAGCCATGCCATAGCTGTGCAGAACCTTTGGTGGGGACAGTGCCCTCTCCAGAGGGTACAACTTTGAACTCCCTCTCAATAATACTTCAGTTGGCTTTGTGGTATTAACAAGAGAAACAGTAGTGGTACCTCATCCCACAAGCTCTCCTGCAAATGATCCACGTGTACGGAGGGCAGGCTGAGAGGGCTGCTGCTGTCCCTAGGTCGGAGTTGGCTCCTCAACCATCTCTTCTGAAAGTGGCACCTGAGTGAGATCAGCCTCGGGCCCCTTGCCCTTAACTCGGGGCAACTCTCCAGCAAGTGGGTGCCCTTTACAGCCACTTTGGTCAGATGACTGCAGGGACACCTGGGACCAGTTGGCTCTAGGAAGGAGATCACACTCTACCAAGCCAATAAAGGGCTTCCACGTCATCAGAGGAACAATGCATCAAATGGAAGAGCAGCAAAATCTTCAAAAGGCAAAAGGAGAGGGTAAATAAAGGGAGAGAAAAGGTTGGCAAAGACAAAGCATCTACAGAAGAAAGATGATTCCACAGGGGCACCGGCGTAGAGATCTTGGCCCAGCACCGGAGGAAAATACATCCTGTTGTTATCCCTTGTGGCATATGAAACCGTGTGTGTGTGTGTGTGTGTGTGTGTGTGTGTGTGTGTGTGTGTTTCATTGTTAGGGTGTGTATCTGTATGTGTTACATTGCTTGTGTGTGTGATTCATTGCTAGTGTATGTGGTGTGTGTGTATGCACTCAGTGTTATGTGTTTCATTGTTAGGATGTATGTGTGTGTATACATGTGTGTGTGTACAAGTGCATGTGTGTTTCATACCTAGTGATTAAATCCATGGAGTCATACACGCCAAGCTAGCACCCCACCTAAACTCTATCTCTAACCCCCGCTAGCCACCACTAACTAGCTATTCATTTGGGTTTGGGGAGATAAATAGAGGGTGCTAGGCTGCGTTAGATGCAGTACTCCTCTCACAAGGTCCCAAATATTATAGTCTCCTGAGTTCTAGAACGACACAATTGCCTGGAGAAAAATGAGAATTCTTCTCAATGGCCTCCAGACTTGAATTCTTCCACAGTTCTTGGATTTATCTGGGTCACAAAACTCATGAAGCCACATACACATAAAAGGGAGGAGGAGTAGAAGACCTATCTTGTCACCCACAGGGGAGACATGATATTTGCCACTTCTCCCTGACTCCAGAGGGGCCCTCTGGAGCTCCTCAGTGCTCCTGTGACAAGTGCTGCAGGGGGAGCTGATCTCAGGGTGCCAGGTCCCCCTGGAGGACACCTGCTCAGTGCACTGAGAGGCTCCCAGGCTGGGCACAGAGCTGCAGGAACACTGGCCACCACCCAGGCCCCAATCCGAGCAGGGAGGCCTAGCAGATGGCAAGGGCATGCATGGCCCAGCTGGCTTTGCAGCCTCCTTGCCTGGTTCGGGAAAGCAAAGAGAGGGAGAGCCATGAAGGAAAGAAGACAGCGTGCTGATGCTAGGTTCCATAGCTCCCCTGCCTTAAGCAGGGTCACTGGCTAAGAGCAGAAGGCCAGCTGTCCAGGCTCCTCACTGCAAGAGCAGACAGCGCTGCTGCTGCTGCTGCTGCTGCTGCTGCTGCTGCTGCGTTTCCCTGGGAAGTTCCATCCTAGAAAAGGAAGCTTCCTGGCTCACATTACAAAGTCTACAAGGTTGGGACCAAGAGTCCTTCCTGACCCTCCCCACCAGGACTCTTTGCAGCTGCCTGCCACCTGAGAGGGGACATCCTGCCCACCCCGAGAGGAACCCATAGCCAACTTCCTTCCCTTTCATGAGAATCCAACTTTCACAGCACAAGTACTGCACCTTGCTACCCGGGAGGGCTAGCTAGCTTCCTCCAGGAGGCAAAAGCTTCAAGAATCTGAAGGGAAGACTCAGACTAGTGAGTACCTTTGGGATCCACCTCGGGGCAGATCACTCTTCACACTCATGGAAGCCTTCTGACTACCCAATGGGTTGCCCCCAAACCATTAGTAGGAGCAGACTTTGTAAACCATATGCCTCAAGGTTACCCAAACGTCCCAAGCAAACTACAGCCTGGACTCTCCATAGAATGCCCACCTCCATCAGGGGTTCAATCACCTCCCGCAGTGAGGGACTGTAGCTCAGTGGTTGCGTGCTGGCCAACCATCCAGCTAAAACAGCTGCCCAAATAATAATGCAGAGAAGTAACGGAGGAAAACGCCCCAACAGCCTCTGGCCTCTATACTTGCCTGTTTGAGTAAGCATACATGCACTGTAAACACACACACACACACACACACACACACACACACACACACACTCACAATATACACCACACACATATACACATCACACATGCATACACATCACATTTGTATACACTTACACATATATGCACACAGCACACATGCATACATCACATTTGCACACACACATACACGCCCACACTCCACTCATGCACACACACCACACACTCATGGACTCACACATACACAAAGCACACATGCACACACATTACATTTGTACACACTCACACATACATGCACACTCCACACATGCATACATCACATTTGCATACAGATACACACACCACCCATGCACACACTCACACATACATGCACACACCTCACATGAGCACATACATACCACATACATGCACACATACCACATTTATGCACACACACTCATACATACACATACAGAGCAGGGGTAGCTCAGCTTTTAGTAGTGCAGAGCTACTCTCAGGAGTCACTGACCAAAACATGACATGCAAGCTGCAGCTGCTGTTGACATGTTGACCACTGTGTGCAGGGAACAGAGTTCTTCATTTGTGAAGCCAGTAAACAAACACTGGACCTCCAACCAAGAAACTCCAGGTCAACCAGCACGAAACCCCAGCATGCAGCGTGATCCCTGCAAGCAACCAGCATACACAAACGATGCCATAGTAATCTATGAGAAGCCCTGGAGAGAGGGCAAAGTCTTGGCTTACAAGCTCTGGGGTGCACATTTGTGCCCACAATTAAGTCACAAAGAACATCTTCTAACAACTGTTGGACTGTAGAAGGAGAAGCAAGAAAACAAACACCAAAAAAAAAGCTAACTCAGACTCTGGGAGCCACTGGGTCTGAAAGGAAAAACTGATCTCTCTCTCTCTCTCTCTCTCTCTCTCTCTCTCTCTCTCTCTCTCTCTCTCTGTATTACAAATTAGTGCTGGGCGTGGTGGCTCACACCTGTAATTCCAGCACTGTGGAAGCAGAGAGCAGCAGGACCACCTTGAATTTGAGGATAGCCTGGATTACACAGTGAATGCCAGGCCAAAGAGGGCTATATAGTAAAACTAAGTATGTACTATATATATGTATGCATGTATATATACATGATCTCGCACGCACACACACAGGACTTCAGATATCTGAATTCTTGCCCTAAATGTTTGTTTTACTAACCATTTGAATTTACTATTGTCAGAAATAAGAGAAGCATTCATTGTCAAATGTTTCTGTCTGAGCTCTTGATCCTTTACAACACAGGAGATCAGCTCCACACTAGGAAATCTGATAAAGAAAACCCAAGCTACAGTGACAATAGCAAGTAGCAATTGTGGCTCACTGACCATGTGCCAGGCAGGCATCTGGGGTACATTTGTGTCCATGCCTTAGCATACACCTCTCTGCCAGGTGCATATTGTTACTTAGTCCCCCATTTTAGTGAGGAGTGGTAGGTTTCAGACCCTGGGGACAAAGGACTGAGGTGCATATTTCAGACACTGTAGCAAACCTGACCTCCAGGTTCTCCCAGCATCCCTCAGTCCCTAATTGGCATACCCTGCCCCCAACCCTGAACTTTCCAGCCAAGGGGCTGGACCCAGAGGCTCCTCTCTTCATAATCCAGACATTTCTCTCTCTCCTCTCCTCTCCTCTCCTCTCCTCTCCTCTCCTCTCTCCACCAACAGGCCCCTTTCTCTTTCTCTCTGTCTCCCCCATACCCCCTCCTTTCCCCATGGCAACTTCCCTGGCCTTGCTCCTTGGGGCCAGTGAACCCACCTGCCCGAGAGCAGCTTCCCAATAAACCTGCCTTTAATTTAATCTAATCTGGTTTAAATTGGCTCATTTCACCAGCGGCTCAGAAATAACCCATCAAGGAAGAAAATGAAGCTTTCAAAGACAGGTAGCCACACAACTAGTAAGTGCTGGAGCCTGGATGCCAAGTCGGCAAAGACCGTAGCCAATGCGTGTACTTTCTCTGCCATGCCACACCGCACGGCAGGAGTTTCTACTAGGGATGAAGTCACCTCCGAATGGAAGAATGGAAATATACTACTCACTGTACCACAGACAGAGGGCAAGGAGTACTGGGTGATGTCAGACAAGGAGGCAGCTCGGGCAGCTGGGTTACGCTGGACATTTATTTAAATCTTTCAAAAGGCAGGCAGGGTAGGTGATGTGGGGAAGCAGTGGGTTTAAAGCATTGTTCTCTCTCTCTCTCTCTCTCTCTCTCTCTCTCTTTCCCTCTCCCTCTCCCTTTCTCTCTCTCCCTCTCTCTCTCTCCCTCTCTCCCTCTCTCCCTCCCTCCCTCCCTCTCTCCACTCAGAGTCTACATCAGAGGAGACTGCTGGAGAAGCTGCCAGTTTCTAACAAGGGCACCATCTAGAGAAATTAAGAAATCCAGGCAGAGGCACAAATGAGATCAGACTAGGGGCAGTGGGAGGACCCACTGGGAAGATAAGCCAAACCCAAACACCCACAGGTGACTCCAGATGAGGAGGGAGCTAGAGAGAGAGGCAAGGGGGCGCCAAGTCAGTGGGAGAAGACCAGAGGGAGGGCAGGAGAGCCAAATAAAATGAGGTCATTCGGACTAAACAAGCTTTATAGGAAAGAGAAGGCAAGGACCCTCCTGGGCCTCAGGAAAAAAAATTTGTTTTGTTTTTGTTCTTGTTTTGTTTTTTGAGACAGGGTTTCTCTGTATAGCCTTGGCTGTCCTGGAACTCACTCTGTAGACCAGGCTGGCCTCAAACTCAGAAATCCGCCTGCCTCTGCCTCCCAAGTGCTGGGATTAAAGGCGTGCACCACCACTGCCTAGCTGTAAAAATCTTTTTTAATTTGTATGTGGGGACAGAATGGAGGAACATCAGCCTTCTCCTTCATCAATAACATTTTATTAAGCCCTATTAGCTAAGACTGACCACATCCATTCCAATCAATCAAAAACCTGCTCGACATTACTGGTCAAAACCAAACCAAAGGCAAGCGGTAGTGGTGCACACCTTTAGTCTCAGTGCTTGGGAGGCAGAGGCAGGTGGATATCTATGAGTTTGAGCCAGCCTGGTCTATAGAGTGAGTTCTAGGACAGCCAAAGCTACACAGAGAAGCACTGGCTGAATGAAGGATGGCTCCTCTTCTATACAATGGAACAATTTTGTATAAAGTAGACCTACAGTATATAGGTAAAAAGGTGACTTTTATGTACCAACAAACTAATGTGCCAGGCAGTGGTGGCGCACGCCTTTAATTCCAGCACTCGGGAGGCAGAGGCAGGCGGATTTCTGAGTTCGAGGCCAGCCTGGTCTACAGAGTGAGTTCCAGGACAGCCAGGGCTATACAGAGAAACCCTGTCTCGAAAAAACAAACAAACAAACAAACAAAAAAAAAAAACCAAAAAACAAAAAACAAAAAACAAGACAAAACAAAACAAAAATAAATAATGTATTTAAAGTATGTAGCGTTAAAGTGTTTTCTGGAAAAAAAGGAAAATAAGTAGCAATTGTTTTATAAGTATTGGTTCTGAAGTATTAGAAGAATAACCATCAAGATATAGTCAATACTTGGGATAGGGAAGTGACAATGCCAATTCTCGTGTGTGTGTGTGTGTGTGTGTGTGTGTGTGTGTGTGTGTGTGTGTGTAGTATTTTATATTAGTAAAACTTTGTATTACATCAGTAGTCAAAACAGCATTCCTGGAAAAGCCACCAAGAACAAATGACTCCTGTTTCATCTTAATGAGAAAAGGATAAAACTGCCTCAAATTTAAAGGAATTAGTATCTACCACAAACAAAATACTTTTAACTCCTAAAAACTAAAACAGTTACATCAACTATGGGCAGATATTTGGACACCTCTTCTTCTCCAAAAAAGAATTTAGGGTGATTGATCCCTTGGAGCTGGGCTTCTTAGCAGAGAGAGCCCCCCCCCCCTGTTTATTAGGCAGGAGGGAGGTCCATTGACAGGCCAAGCAAAGAAAGAGCGTTCACACCCAGAGGGCTCTTGGGGAAACAGAATCCTCTCTTATCACCATCCCAGAGAGTCATCTTTCACCGGCTCCTTGAACGAGCCCCTTTGTTTCCCCTAAAGGATCATCATATATTCATTTGGCTTACAGACATAGAGAGGCTCAGGATGGAGTCCCGGCAAAAACCATACATGTCCTCCTCAGTTTCAGCAGAAACAGAACTGGGAGAGGGGGACCCTGAAAGGGGAGAGTGGGGCCCAGGTAGGTGCAGGTATGTGATAGGAAAGATGGCTCACCTTGTAACCGAGCTTTGAATCTTACACACTGCCTTCTCATATACCATATGCCTCACAATGGAGCCCTAAAAAGACAAGGATGAAGCCTTCCCCAAGATGCTGAGAACAGCTGTTAGGAAACCTATTGGTCTGTTGATGAACACAGCCAATGGGCATGAAGGTCAAGCAAGGAACAAAAAAATCCATGCCCTTGAGTGTGCGTGGATATCCATAGTCTCACGTAAGTGTACATGGCATTGTGCTACCAACTACAGTACCCACCACATGATACTACTGTGCTTCCTATCCAGCAGTAGGGGCCTCATCTACAGCAGAGCTGTATATAGTGAGAGGATTGGCTTCCTCTGCACTTGATGCTTTTGGCCCTGAAAGCATCCCATTGTTCACTAATCCTTTCTCTCATTACTAGGAGGAGCCATTTCACCTCCACTTGCTTCCCAGGGCTCTTTACCCTTCTCTCCTCCACATGCAGAGTCCCTTGACCCATTTCTAACCATCTTCATCCATCAAGTTTTCAGAAAAGCAGCTGGATATCACGTTGGCTTTAGTCTGTAACTCCTGACCATCGAATTCTGACCCTCCTCCACAGCTTTCTCGGGGGGGTTGGTGAAAACCTCTTTTAAAGCTAACGGTCCTCTTATTCTCTTCTGAGGATGATCCTTCACCTGCCCGACACTCCATTTCTTGGAGCTGGATTTCCATCGCTCGGCTCTTCCTGGGTTCTCGCGCCCTTAAGTACCTTAGGTCACTCTCACAGTTACTAGGTCTTCTGCCTCAGCTGATATGCTACATGGATGCATTCCTCAAAATCAAGGCCTCTGTGCTGCCTCTCACATGATCCTATCCCATCTGCCAGGCTAAGGGCTGTTAAGTTGACACCCCACCCATTCCCAGCCCCTCCCTCCCTGGCTCAAACTCCCTGAAGAAGCTCCCTAGGCACGCGTGCTGGCACTTCCCTCCCAACATCTAAACACTGAATTCTGGCTTTGAACATGCTCCGACGGCCCAAAGTTACTGCGTCTGTTTAGGCTGAAATCTTCAGAAATTAGCAGTGTCAACCTCTTAGATACCAGAGCTCGAAGGTTGCCCATTTCAGCAGCTCTCAGCTCACCACTGGCACTGTGACCTCTTCCAAGACTCCTCTGATTCCCCCCCGCCCCACATCCTATGCTTGCTAAACTGCTTTTAATGTCTGGGATTGAGGAGAACGCTCTTGGGTTGTGCGTGGAGCGATCAACAACGCTCTTGTCAGGACAAAATGAAATTTTTAAAATCAAAGTTAAGAAAAATTTGAAAATCTTTTCTGTCGTGGCTGGTTTTAGATGTCAACTTGGCACAAGCTACAGTCATCTGAGAGGAAGGAGCCTCAGCTGAGGAAATGCCTCCTTGGGCTAAAGCCACAGCCCGAAGGCGTTTTCTCGATTAGTGATTAATGAGGGAAGGTCTAGCCCATTGTGGGTGGTGCCATCCACGGGTTGAAGGCCATGGATGAGTTCTATAGGAAAGCAAGCTGAGCAGGCCATGGGGAGCAAACCAGTAAGCAGCACCCTTTCATGACCTCTGCGTCAGCTCCTGCCTCTAGGTTGCAGCCCTGCTTGAGTTCCTATCCTGTCTTCCACCAATGATGAACTATGACCTGGAACCGGAAGCTAAAGGGTTCTTTCCTCTGCAATTTGCTTTTTGATCTTGGTGTTTCACTGCAGAAATGGAAACCTTAAAACATTTCCCCAAAACAAACAGCAAACAAACAAACATCCCACTTTTTTTGTTGTTTTATTTAGTTTGGGTTTCTAAAGATAAGCTGGCCTTGAACTCCTGATCCTTTTGTTTCTCTTTCCCTCCTGCTGGGATTACTAGTGTGTCCTGCTATTCTTTCAAATATGTTTGGATGGCAAAACATATTTAACTGAAGAGGTTTCTGCTTGTAAGACCTTTGGTCCTTTATGCAATGGCACCTATAAAGATGGACACAGGGACCTCACTAGCTCCCACAGGAAGTCCTGGCACCTCCGAAGCTCTTGTGTCACTTCTTCTGTGCCATCCCTACTGTCCCAGCTTAAGTCACTTGGGCCCTCATTACATTTCTCCATGACATCCTTAATAGACACCAATCCCCTGTTCACAACTGCATGGATTGAAGGTGATCTGACTGTGACATCTGTCACTCCATTGATCATCAGGGTGGATCTATTGCTCTGGCTGGCTAAACAGGAGTCTTCTCCCTCCCTCCCTCCCTCCTTCCCTCCCTCCCTCCCTCCCTCCCTCCCTCCCCTGTCCAGAATTAGATGACCTCCCTGATAAAGAAGGTTCACTCTTTGCTCAAGGGTCTATGAGTAGCCATGATCCTCTGCTAAAGCTTCAAAACTATCTCTCAAAAATTCTGGTGCTACAGTAAGGATCTATAAGCTCATTCATGGTCAGTCTCTATGTCAAAAACTGTTACGGTCCAGCCTCAGCACACCTTAGGATTCCTCCATCATGACACTGGTCAATCTCAAGGTCAAGGACTGTTATGGTCTAGCCTCAGCACACCTTAGGATTCTTCCATCACGACATCTTCTCACTCATCCTTTACCTAAGCATTCCATTTGACCCGTTAAACGCCGCCGGATCTCCCACTTGTTCCTCACGCTCTTTGGCAAAGGCTGCCTCCTCTGTGTTCCTAGCCCAAACCAGTCTTGCTTCCTGAAGTCCTAGAGCTTGCTGCAGCTCAGGGTCGACCCGGCTCTGCTTTATGTAATGCCACAAGCCTCTCAAGACCAGGGAATGTACATCAGTCGCCTCTGTCCTTCCCATACAGCCTAGCACATACCGAAGGATAACACGCTCAGAGAGCAGCTGGCCACTGTCTCTCACCTCCCGGCACCACATCTGTCCTGGCCCCATCACAACTTAGCTCTCCGTGTCATTGCTGTGTTCGTGGTGGGTTACTATGTTTAAAACAACCGATGCTTTGTTTTTTACATTTCCAGGAGCCTAGCATTCAACTGTATGACCTCAAGTAAACCTGGTCTGACTAGCCTCAGTGTCCCCATCAGTTAAATGGGAATGGTGACATCTCATCCTCTGACTGTCTTGCCAACTAGAGGAGTCAAGGCACTTGAAGCTCCTAGCAGGCCAGGCACATAAGTTAGGAGTTAGTGATGAAAACAAATAAAGGGGGAGCCTCAGAGTTCGCCAACCATGCAGGTCACGTGACCTTGTCAGCCGTATCCTTCTTGGATACTTCTAAAAGTAGGGATTCTTACTTCAACATCAGGAATCTAGAACTCAGATTCTATAGTCCCACCTTCTCTTCTAAAGACTATCACGTAACAGGTGCTGTCTACCTGTTAGGAATGAGTATATAGGGCCAGGGTGCCACTTGCCTTTAATCCCAGTTCCCATATAAGTTCAAGGTCAGCTTGGTCTACAGAGGGAGTTCTAACCGGCCAGGGCTACACAGTGAGTCTCAACAAAAGAAAAAGAAAAAAATAAAAAACAAACAACAAAAACAAAAGAAAAAGAACACGCACACCTACATGCACACAGATATTCACCTACACAAATATTCACAAGTTGGTAGCTATGAGCATATGTCTAGCAGGGAAATACAAGACATTGCTCGTAGTGGTCATATCAAGTAAAACATCTGTACTGCTCTGCACGCTTGGCTTCTTTGATCATCGGTATCTGTTCATGTTATAATTTCTAAAATAAATAAATAAATAAATAAATTTTTTTAAAAAAATTGTAGGGGCAGGGTCCGAGAGATGGTCATCAGGTAAATGTGCTTACCCAGCCTAGCCATTCCTACAGCTACATGACAGAAAGAGAGAAGTGACTCCCAAAGTTGTCCTCTGATCTCCACATGAGTACAGTACCACAAGCCACCCCCAGCACACACACACACACACACACACACACACACACACACACACACACACACATGTTAGAAACTGTAAAGACAAAGACAGAAGAGGCCAGGAGAGCAGGTAAACAGGCCAGGACCTGGGCCCCACGTACAGAGTTCTACAGCTAAAAATCATCTGTCACTCCAGGTCCAGCAGAATTGATGCTCTCTTCTGGGCTCCATAGGCACCAAGCATACATGTGGTGCATAGACATGCATGTAGGCAAGACACCCACACTCATAAAATTAAAAATAAAAGGGGGGGGTAGAAAAGAAGAAACTTAAAAAGAAACAAACAATGGAATCAGATGTTTTCCAGGGATGGTTCTAAGGATACTACTGTATGCAAGGTGCTTTGCGAGGACATTTTATCTATAGACCATCTCTTTTTGAGTTCTGATGCCTCACGCCTCAGGTTTTGAAAGAGAAAACGTAGCAGCAACTTCATCTCCATCCTCTTCCCAATTCAACGAGAAAGCATCCCTGCTGTTTTATAGACAGAGAAAGCAGTGTAGTCTGAAATGATCACTTGCCAACCAAACACGCTGCTCACTAGACTCTGCTGTTTGCAAAGACTTATGACTGCCAGAAGTTTTTTAGCTCCCGATTCATTCTGTCCCTCCTGCAGAGGAGGCGCTAGGCGCATGCAAAACAAGCAGAAGGCTCTCTTTGCCGGTGGAGACCGGGTGAGATGTGAAACGACTTCCTCCAGGGCCACAGTATAAACAAAGCTGGCTCCCAGCAGAGGCAGGAAGTGTCTAACCCTCGGGAACCAGTCTGTGTCTCTCCCCAACCTGAGAGCTTCACCTTGAAGATGAGCGATTCACTGCAGTCATTTTCTGAGTGTTTTCTGGGTCAGAAGCAGTGAGAGCAGCCGTGCCCAGGCTGCCAGTGAATTGCTACACTGAGAGTGCAGAACCCTGTTAACGTCTCTACTACGCTCACCCCCCGCGCTCAGGCAGCCTGGGTGAGAGGAGCCCAGCTGGACTACGGCAGCTGAGTACTTTTCCAGTCTCTGGGCAAAGTGACTTCACCCAGTTTTGCAATGCAAATGACCTGGTTTGTCCTCCTAGGTGTGGGTTTCTGTCTTGGAGGAGGATACTCACTTCCTCTCCCAGAGTTCTTGGCTTGACACCTCAGTCCTTGCACCTGTAAACACCTCCATTCTTCTCAGAACTCTACACAATAAAGGCGCCCTCTTCCATCCCGGCAGTTTCAGCCGGCACATACTGGATTTGATCCACTCAGTCTATATGTAGGACCCTACAATTTAAATGGGAAGCGAGACCAGAGAGCAGCCAGAACACTACAAAGGAAACCCTCTCCCAACATGAAGAGGATCGGTCCCTCAAAGGCATACCCAGCCCAGCCACCGGCCGCTGGACTGTGACCGGTGACCTCTGCTGTGGCACCTAGCATCTTGCAACAGGATGGTGACGACTGGTTTTCATGGCTTCCTAGAACTTCTAGAAGCTCCTATGCGTTTAGTGGACTCTCACACGGTCAAATGTGTTGATCACTATATCTGCTTCTTTGACCACTATATCTGCTTCTCGCCAGCCTCTCTATTATGCCCCTCAGAACACACTGGGATCCCAGCCCAGTTCCCTCCTGCCCTCAAGACTTCGTCACAGGCACTCTCTGTTTATCGGTTCATCTCAGACCCTACACACATATTTATAGAGAGGCCGCCTTGCCTTAGGCACAGAATGGGGCAGCAGTAGGAGTGTGCCTATGACAGAGAGTTTTGTTGAAGGAAACAAAACACACCCAAAGGCCTGAGCAAGCAGAATGCTAGTGAGTCCAGCCATTGGTGAAACTCACTTTGTGTGTGTGCGGTGGGGGAGGGGAGGCAGAAAGGAAAGCAGAATCAAGCACTATAGCCTTATACAATATGGCTTCCTTTTCGTTCATCTACTGAGGAGCAAGGTATCCAGGAAATCAAAACTTCTCTACAGGAGGCCGGGTGTGGTGGTGCACGCCTTTAACCCCAGCACTCCACTGGGAGACAGAGGCAGGCGGATTTCTGAGTTCGAGGCCAGCCTGGTCAACAGAGTAAGTTCCAGGACAGCCAGGGCTACACAGAGAAACCCTGTCTCAAAAAAACCAAACAACAACAACAACAACAACAAACTTCTCTACAGTAATGTGGGAGGGTTTTTTTTTTCCTTCCTGAAATGTGTTCCTTAACCCTTCCCCCTTTAAAACAAATCTTACATAAATGCATCTGGGGCGGCCATCAAAGGGTCTTTCATCACTGCATTCTGAGGGTCAACATCAAACAGCCACTGAAAAATGAGGTAGACGCCATATGAATAAACAGCTGCGGTAGACGAGTTCTGATGGTGCCTGTTAAAACCAGCTGTTACCTTTCCTCCCGATAGGTGGAAAGCCCTGGAGGAGGTCGAGGTGGGAAGAGGCCCCACTCACCCAGAAGCAGTCTTCGCCTCTTAGCATCACTCATGAACAGCTAGTAATTCCACCAGTCCTTCTGTAGGCGTCTACTTTGTTTTAGCACAGTGCTGAATATTCCAGAAATTACCCAATTCTCGCAGCATTTCTAGACTATCACCCATGAGCCAGGGAGTGAGTCGGTCGGGCACCAGAGTCTCCATGGGAACAAGACACTGTCAGTTCTTCAAGGAACTCATAACCTAGCAGAATCCTACACAGGACCAAGCAGCGTCAGAAACCAACAGAGGAGGAAAAACCATGTCTCCTCAGGTTAGGGGAGAGACACAGAGGTTTCAGGAAATTTTCACGGTGGGGTTTCATTTGAATGGGGTGTTCCGGTACACAACACACTGAGTACGTGGCAGACAAAAGACACACTTCAGGACTAGACAGCAGCAGAAACACAGGCATGGGAATGTAGCTCCAGTTGAGCAAATCATAGGCACCCAGGGTGGGTAAAGGGAGAGGGGATGAAGCTGAGAGAGGCAGCCATAGACTAGAAAGGTCCCTGTCGGTCCACTTAACTTTATTTCTTCATTGGGAGTTGAACTCAGAGACTCATACTAGGTAAGTCTCTATCAGTGAGATAACCTTTCCTCTTTAAATTGTATTTAGGGGCAACAGAGAACCTAATGGTTTTTTGTTTGTTTGGTTGGTTGGTTTTTGGTTTTTCAAGACAGGGCTCTGGGTGTAGTCCTGACTGTTCTGGAACTCACACTGTAGACCTTGCTGGCCTCCAATTCACAGAGATCCACCTGCCTCTCTAGTGCTGTCATTAAAGGTGCGTGCCAGCAGCGCTTCTCCTGAGAACCTGAGAACTCTGACAGTTAAGTGACTTGGTCAGACCCCTATTTTTAAAAATAACTCCAAGGTCAGGGTATGACACAGATCGAAAAGTTATAGACAGAAAGCCAAGTTATTCAAACATAGCACACCAGCGGACACTGCAACACAAAAAAATAATCTGGAAATTGGAGAAGAAAAACTGAACAGAAGCCAGCAGCCATGTGTATGCGAGAGTTTGAAAGAACACATACGCAAAAATGTTGCTGAGGTTGTCATTTAGGGAGACGGGGAAGCAAGGAGCTTTCAGCCAAAGGCAGGGGGACAGGGCCTGGGCTGAAGCTGAAAGGTCCCACCGTAACAGGGAGAAGGAGATATCTTAATACAGCAAACGATGGCAGCCAGGAGAAGGCTGGGAAACTGAGGGAAACTGAGGCTAGAGATCAGGCTGGAGAGGCACTGGAGACCCTAATCATTAATAGCTCATAGAAAGAAATGGACCAAAAAAAAAACGTTAAGGGTAAGTATGGTAAGAGAGGTCTGGGGAGCCCAATGGCAGGCCCTAAGGTGGGCCTAGTTTCAGAGAGAGAATGCTCACAGCCTATGGGAGCCAGGGAGACCACTGCACGGAACGACATTTCTGACTCTTTCTAAGGCAGCTTCAGAGTAGATGCCTTACAGGCATGTGTGTACTGGGCAGCACTAATCAACATCTCTCTCCACCCTCAGATGTCAAAGAACCACGTCGGAGGGAGGACTTGGAATGTTAATTATTTATTAACAGCTAATAAAGGGATTTGAGCCTGTTAGGTTAAATCCTTACAAATATAGAGCGGCATATGGAAGGATGCAATTAATTACCTATCTCATTTCAGACTAATTTCAGACTATTAAAAATTCAGGATTTTAAAGAAAAGAATCATTAAGCCGGGAGTCATGTAATGTCAACCTCCACACCACTCCTTTCTGTGTGCCAAGCATGGCTTTAGGTGCTAAGATTTAAAAAAAAAAAAAAAAAGCATGACTGGGGGTGGTGGCGCACACCTTTAATCCCAGCACTCGGGAGGCAGAGGCAGGCGGATTTCTGAGTTCGAGGCCAGCCTGGTCTACAAAGTAAGTTCCAGGACAGCCAGGGCACACAGAGAAACCCTGTCTCAATAAATAAATAAATAAATAATAATAAATAAATAAATGTAAGTATACATATATATGTGCATATTTAGGTTCTAAGAAAAAGTATATATGTATACACACACACACATACATACATACATACATACATACATACATACATATATATATATATATATATATATATATATATATATATATATATATCAGTTTCTTATTACAAGAAACTTGGCCAAATAGTACAGAAGGCAATTATTAAATGGCAAATGGTTCATCCTGTAGCTAAGCAATGAGAAAAGTACCCTGAAAATAAATAGGAAGCACGTGGTGGTACCCTAAGTCCTAGTGAGGGAAGAGGGTACCAGCAAGGTGATCAAGGTGAGGCAATACGTAAGCTTTAAAAGGATCCATTAAAAAAAAAGTTAAGGATAATTCACATTAAGGCGACAAACTCATACACCTTGGGAAAGTCAGAGAAAGAAGAATCTTTTGCCCAAGGGCAAACAGAAAGAGAGAGGGAGAGGCTACCAGTCGCTCTTCGTCGAGCCCAAGGAGACTTCTTGACTAATACGCATCTCCCTATAATGTTTACACCTTCCCCACCTGAGTTTGGCTACAAGATCTACAGGGCAAAGCAAACACGTTCCTGTCCTCTAACTGTCTTCCATCTAAAAATAGACAGACTGATCTACGGACACATTCAGGAGCTTGGATGACAAGTTATTCCCCAAAGATTGTGATCTCAAATAATATTTAGGTTCAGTGTGGTCCCCAAAGTGATGATATTAATACATCTCTCCCTTCCCCTCAGAGATATTAAACAGTGGAGGGGAATATTACGACTGAAGGATGGGTTCCTTAAAAATAGAATAGACGATGATCCAGCAATTCTGCCTCTAGATATTTATCCAAAAGGAAAAGCGGGATCTTGAAAAGATACAGGCATTTTTCACAGTGATATCTTGTTCACAGCAGCATAATTTACAACAGGCCAAGGCTGGAAGCAACCCAGGCGTCTGGGTTGGAGAGAGATGGGGATAGGGAGGAGAGAGAAGGGAGTTAGCATCCGGTGGGTACAGAGGTTGAGTTTGGTAGGATGAGGAGTGCGCTGGAGATGGATGGTGATAATGGCTAGAGCGCAAAGGAGATGTAATTTTGCCACTGAACTGTATACTTAAAAGCCGTTTAAATAACAAATTTTATGTCAAGCATATTTATCACCATGCAGGAAGAAAAACATTTTAATTGCATGGTTGCCATGCCTGGGAAATAACTATTCTTCATCATTTAGGGGCGAATAAAACAAAAACAAAAACAAAACTTTGTTTCTGGCAAGCAGATATAGATAGCACCGTGAAGGTGTGGCTAAGGGATGTAATGTCCTTCCTACAGGGATGAGGTCCAGGGCTCCATCCCTGGCCCCCTGCAGAGATGGAGAACTTGATTCAGGGCATATCAGAAAGTTCTTTATAGAGGGGGGAGGGGTGGCGCATGCCTTTAATCTCAGCACTCGGGAGGCAGAGGCAGGCGGATTTCTGAGTTCGAGGCCAGCCTGGTCTACACAGTGAGTTCCAGGACAACAAGGACTATACAGAGAAACCCTGTCTTGAAAAACCAAAAAAAAAAGAAAGAAAGTTCTTTATCTAAAGCAGTGGTTCTCAACCTTCCAAATGCCGTGGCCTTTCATGTCTGGTGATCTCCTACCATAAAATTCTTTCATTATACCTCAAAACTATAATTTTGCTGCTGTTTGAATCATAATGTAAGTATCAAATATGCAGGATATCTGATATGCTACCCCTATGAAAGAATCGTTCGACACCCCCTGAACTAGCCAGGTCTACAGAGCAAGTTCTAGGAATAGCCAGAGCTACACAGAGAAACCCTGTCTGGAGAAATCAATCAAACAAACAAACCTCTAAAAAGTAAAGACTGAACATAGCAATGACTTCTATTTTTCATTGCAAAAACCTGTATATTGTGGGTATACATTTGAAATATATAAATTTGCTTTTATAAATTTAAAAGGTCTTCTTTATGATTATATATATATAAAAAAAACACCTGAAAACAGCATAAAATGTTTGCACTTTAACCAGCAAATGGAAAATGTTTGTAATCACCAAATGAAATACTTTTCAACTTTGTCTCTCCCTGTCTTCAGAGACATGTGGGGATGATCTAAAAGGAATAGCGGCTGGGTCACAGCCTCCCCACCCCAGCCTTCACTGCAGAGCAAACAGATCATGAACCATATACAATAAAATGTCTTTTTTTGTTGTTGTTATGTTTAAATGAAAAGTCTGCCTGACACAATCCCAAATCTACTGCTCAGTGAAACCAGAAATCCAAAATAATAGACAATAGAGTATGTTTGATAAAATGTAAATGGTCTTTCATTTTGACCCTTGTTTGAGCCCAAAACAACTACACTATCCTTGACCCTTTTTTTCTCCTCTTATCCTCCCTATCCAAATCCGCCAACCCTACCTTCCAAATATACCCAGAATCCAACTGCACAGTACCACCTCCCTCAGCACTCCCTCAGCCCTATGCCTCGTCTGTTGGCAGGACCACAATCATTTTCACTGACACCCCTGCTTCTTGTCCTCCACAGTCAATCCTCAGGACACCAGATAGATCCTCTTTAAAATCAAACCTGAACAGGACTCTGTCCACAGGGCCCAGTGGCTTCCTAATGAGCTTGCAATAAAGCTAGAACCTGAATCTCCCAAATACCCCATGGCCTCCTGTCTCCTTCTATTTGGATCTCTATCAGGACGAAACCTCATCAGGGTTGAACCTTCCCTCGTTCCCTTCACACTGCCCAATTTTCCTCTATAACACTTGATACTATGATCTACCCATTTGCTGCCTTTTGGTGTGATTTAACACTCACTTCTCCCAATGAAGATGTATGCTCCATCATGTCAGACTTTTTTTTTCTCCCATGTTCACTTCACTGTTGCACCCTATGAACCTAGAGCAGTGGTTCTCAACCTGTGGGTCATGACCCTACTGGAGGTCACATATTAGATATCCTGCATATCAGATGTTTACATTATGATTCATAACTGTAGCAAAATTACACTAGCAGTGAAATAATTTTATGGCTAGGGGGGTCATTATAACATGAACTGTATTGAAAGGTCGCAGCATTTGGAAGGTTGAGAACCACTGGCCTAGAACATGTTTGTAAATGAGAACTCAGTAAGGTCTTTTTTTTTTTTTTTTTTTGAGATTGAGAGAGGTACAAGCTAAAAGCAGGTAGCATCACTGGGGGTGGGGGTGGGGCAGAAAATGCTGAGGTCCCAAATGAGGCAGATGCCTAATGACAGACAGAATGAAGGATGGAAAAACTAAAACATCAATAGGCAAACGTTGAAACCCACCGCTTATCTACCTATGGCATCTGCCGGTAACCATTAAGTTGTACCTTGCCCATTGTTATACTCTGTAGGGCCATTCTTGAGGACTTGTGGGTATGCTAGAGTCTAAATACTGCCACCAGTGTCCCTGTACCTCTCTCCAAATCAATAAACTTACACGGGACATTCTACTGAAGGAAGAAAGCAATTACTGTCTTAGCCAGAAAGTCCAGAATATTCAATTCTCTGGTGAAAACCTAGACAAGGTATTCTTGTGATGGAACTAGGAAACTGGGTGATAGACAGAGTCTGCTGGCAACTACTGCCTGGGGACATTTCTAGTGCAGTCCCCCAACTCTAAAAGAAGGATAATGAGATATTCTTGAGTGCTCATCATAAAAGAAAATGAAATTATACAAAGGCATCCTGAGAATTGAAGGGAATAAACATTGTCTGAGTGCTCATTCCCCTGACGTAGGACAAGTCCACCTTGTGCCGCCTCTAATTCACTTTCTCTTCTCGCTGATGAAGAGCTTTATCTCATCAAGAATCTGGCCTGACCCCTCTGACACACATATCTCCACTTAAAAACCTGCACTGATTTCAACATGAACTTCTAAATGTCTTCAGCAAATGGACCCTAAACCATGTTCATTGTGTGGTCACTCTCCAGCCATGGTGGAACCAACTGACTCTGGAATGCAGTAATGCCCTGCTGCCCATCTGTGTGGCACACATACTTGCAACCCTGCAACACACCCTTACAGTCTCCCATCTAATAGTCCTTGACACTTTTTTGAAGCCTTTCTGAACACCCCAACCTGCGTCAGACCATCCTGCCCTTTCTAGGAGCACTATCTCCCCCCAAGCAACCTATCACGCCAGCGCTTGTTTGAGGGTCTCCCTCCCATGAGTGAGAGGACCTTCATCTGCCTCTTCCCTGTGTCCTGAGCATATGCCAGGGTCGGGTACATAGTACATGTCCTATGTTTCTCTCTTTCACTACATCTCAATTGCTTTCTCAGGCCTTTCCAGTAAAATGTCCATGACTTCTGCCTCAGAGCCAGACTTAGGGAAAGCCTGGCCTTGTCTTCCTAAGGAAATAGACTGGGCGGTGAAGCTGATTCACCACTCAAGGGTCTTCTGGAAAGAGTCAAGAGCTGAGCGTGGGGATGGCATGAGGTTTCAGAGATCTTTCCAATCCTTGTCACTATAGATGCATCTTTCCAATCCAAGACTATAGATGCATCTCGCTATATCTGAGACACTATGAATCCACACATGAGACACACCTATATTTAAGTCTGGTACAAGCAGAAAGGATTTTCAACTTACTCATTTGCAAAACTATCCAAGTTTCTGCTTCTTTCACAATGGTGGAAACTTCGGAATTGACTATAATTCAAAGCAATTATTGTTCTTTGACTGTCAAGGTGCCCTGTTCCTCTTTTCATAAATATCCTGCAGGATCCCAGCCCAGTTCAATACAAAGTCTTTTTTTTTTCCTAGCCCCATTCCTATTCGTTTGCTAAATTTACAGCATTCAAATGAAAGAAAGGAGACCTGCTTTTGCCCCCACTGTTAACATGATATATGTCTGAGTTTTAATTGCCCTTTAATTATACCCTCAGCCAGGTCTGCACAGATATAATAGAAATATAGCAAAGCCTTAGAGGGCCTTGCTGAGGTACTCAGAAGACAGCTCTGTAATATTTCCTGCAACCAGAAGGAAAGAACAAAATAAGAGGTGGTCTGGGGATGTCAGAAGCTAGCTAAACAATTACCGAGAAAGCACTCAGCCTTTAAATTCGGCAGGCTGCAAGGCTGGTGATCCCCTGGTGATTTGATGCTCCTCCGCTAAGGCTGGCTGAAAATGGAAGAACTCAGATTGCCTGGCTGTGAACTAGGAAATAAGCAACAAAAGGAAACCATGCTATGACATTTTCTAAATATTTACTACCGGGAGAGTTGACTGTTCCGTGAGAGGAGCCAGGTCTGACAGTGAAATCCCCTGACTGTCTCCTACATTCTCCTTTGATCTCTATCTCCATCTTCCATGCCAAGAGACCTTTACCTCCTGGGGCTGTCAGAGGAGAGATGCTTGTCTGATAGCCCCAGCCAGTGCAGAGACATGAGCGAGTCAGTGTACAGACCAACACATGCACGCTTCCTCCCTGACTCCTTTCCTACAGTATAGTAACCAAAAACATCTGCCCATAAAGACCAAATGAGTCAGTACAAACTACTCTACAGACAAAATACCTTTTCCCAAGTACCCTCTGGCCAGTATTTTTTGTCTTAACCCCCATCTGTGCCACTTCAGAGTCCAGTATCCATAGCCTTCCCAGCCAGGCATCATTATAACATCAAACTTCTCATCATCCTGCATAGCACCTACTTTCATTCCTTATGCTCCCAGCTCACTTGATACGTGTTAATCTGAAGGTCAGGGGTGATTAAAAAAAATTATAGAAGCCGGGCGTGATGGCGCACGCCTTTAATCCCAGCACTCAGGAGGCAGAGGCAGGCGGATTTCTGAGTTCGAGGCCAGCCTGGTCTACAAAGTGAGTTCCAGGACAGCCAGGGCTACACAGAGAAACCCTGTCTCGAAAAACCAAAAAAAAAAAAAAAAAAAAAAAAAATTATAGAAACCAACAAATGTATTGATAGTACTTCAGACTTCGCACTGGCCGCGTTTTCTGCCTTTTCATGTCTTGAGCAGAGTTTGATTTGGGACAGAGTGCTTGACTTTGAAACAATATTCTTCAAGAGCAATTTAGTGACTGGGTTCAGATTAAAACCGAGATGACCCAGCAATTAAGAATGTCTCCCATTCTTGCAATGGACACATGTTCTGTTCCCAGCACCCATAATGATGCTCAGAACCCTCTGTCACTTCAGTTTAAGGGCATCCAATGCTCTCTTCTGGCTCTCTATAGCACCAGGCACACATGTGGTACATATATATATATATATATATATATATATATATATATATATATATATATATATATATACACACACACATTCAGGCTAAACATTCATATACATAAAAAATAAATAAGAAATTCTTTTTAACAACAAAACAAAACAAAAACCAGTAATCATTGCGCACGCCTTTAATCCCAGCACTCGGGAGGCAGAGGCAGGTGGATTTCTGAGTTCGAGGCCAGCCTGGTCTACAAAGTGAGTTCCAGGACAGCCAGGGCTATACAGAGAAACCCTGTCTCAAAAAAACCAAAAAAAAAAAAAAAAAAAAAAAAAAACCAGGAATCTGACAATCCTAATGGTTTTCTCTCATCCCCCAGAAATGCTACAGAAAAAGAGTTGCCTTGAGATTATATACTGCCTGTGGATAGGAATATGCATACTTTTCATGGGATAATGTATACATCTATATAGTTAACAAGCACTGGGGAAATTAGAGAACAGGTTAGCATTTCACTATCGAAAACATATTCTGTTCTTCCTCTCCCAATACCTTTTCATTTTGTCTCCTGGTTTTGAACTTCACTAAAGCTGAAACTATTGGATATTAAAGTATGTCCCTGGCCTCATCTCCCTCAAAGAAAAGAGAACCTCAGTGGTTTGAATGGACTGAACCACAGGAAACAAACCTCCCTGGCCAAGGAAGGGAAAGAGACACAGAGAAGACAAGGGTTAGAATGACAAGCTGTTCGGGAGCATTATAAAGGACAGGTAAACTGCAGCTGGCTCTCACCTGTAAGCAAGTGACCATACAAACAGAAGGCTGGAACCAGTGACCTCCAAGGTTCCTTCCAACTCCAGTCCTATTGGCCTCATGAATTTTTTAATAGTCATCCTCTGTCCTACCACACTGTCCCTGTGCATCACCAAGCCCTTCTGGCCACTTCCAGGACTGAAAGGAAAAATCTTTTCTTTTTTTAAGTCTACGTTTGACTATTGCCAAAATTATAATTCTGTCCTTGAAACAATGACCTGAAAATAAGAGGCCGCCGGGCTAGAAACTTTTGAGCAAATAAATGCTCAATGCTGCCTTGAGGTAATAGATTTTAAACTTCTCTGACATAAGCAAAATTACGACCTGAGGTTCAAGGAGTGAAGACCGCGATAAGCCAGTGCTGGAAGCAAATCTTCCCAACCTACTCCGCATCCCCTGCTACTCCACATCCCCTGCTACTCCACATCCCCTGCTACTCCACATCCCCTGCTACTCCACATCCCCTGCTACTCCGCATCCCCTGCTGAGCATCTAATCTTCAAAGGACAACAGACCAAGCCATGGAGCTTGAATCCTGGCCTCACCTCATCTCTCATCAGCTGTGTGAGATGAACAAGTTAACTTAATTCCCTGAACCAACTTCCTCACTTAAAAAATGTATTATTGTGGTGTACGTGTGTGTGCACATGCGTACTGGGACACTTGTGGAGGTCAAAAGACAACTTTGTGGAGTGCATCACAAGGCTTGCAGCAAGCACCCTTACCCACTGAGCCATCTCACCAGCAGCGCTTTCTTTGCTTTTGAAAACGGGATAATAGGGCTGGTGAGATGGCTCAGTGGTTAAGAGCGCCGACTGCTCTTCCAAAGGTCCCGAGTTCAAATCCCAGCAACCACATGGTGGCTCACAACCATCCGTAATGAAATCTGATGCCCTCTTCTGGAGTGTCTGAAGACAGCTACAATGTACTTACATATAGTAAATAAATCTTAAAAAAAAAAAAAGAAAAGAAAGAAAAAGAAAACGGGATAATATGAGTGATCTTGCAGAATTGATAATTAAATGCCATATAAAGCAACCTTGATCATTCATTCTCTCATTCAATCAACAGAGACTATCCGAGAATCCACTACCAGTCAGCCACAAGTACATAAAAGATAGACTAAATGAAAGCTATTATTCTTTTTATTTATCAGAAACCTATTATTTTCCAAAATTGTGACAGACTGACATTAGTTCAAAGCTTTCGCTGCACCTAGTTTGCCTAAAATAGCCATATTAATTTTGTCCAGAGTGATGGTAAGTGGGAATGAGCCTTCTGTTACACCTTTAGCCCCAAGCGAACAATCCCACAGGTGTGTTGTTTCCACCGGACACCTTCAGAACACTTACACAAAGCAATGATCAGAGCAAAAAGGTGGTATCCCAGCTCTCCACTGGGCCAGTCCCTGGGGAGAACTTAATATGCCTGTGCAGTGAGGCCCAGCCTGAATGCCTGGGAGTTTTTGGGTGCTTTCAATTCCTTGAGTGGATTCTATGTCTTCAGAGAACTCAAGATTAACAGGACTGGCTCGTCCCCAGCCACTACCACTGGGCCACTGATAAAGGGAGGTGCACCAGCAAAAGGGTCCCCTCTCCTTTCAACTGTTCTTTACTCAATGCTAGAATCTGATAACACTCTGTATAAACGGCTGGCCTCATCCTAAGGTTGGTGGGCTCTTCTTCTCTGTTCTAAGTGTATTGTTCCTTTTGTTAGCTAGTCCCCAAAGCCTCTGTGGGTGCTGGGCATTCAGTACATAACTAACAGACACTCTGCACTTGTAAGAGTTTCCCATACCATTCTGGAAATCGGGACTCACTGGAAAAGCATATGAAGTCTGATCCTGGGATAGGAGATGACTACCCTGGGTCATAGTCATAGAGCAGTTGAGAGAATTTTCTAGATTAAAATTCCTAGCGATCTGTGAAGCTAAGGATAGCCTAAGAGAACAGCTTACATGTGCCTCGATTTTTCTTCTCTGAAGGCTCCTCTCATTCAGGAGCTATCTGAATCGTCTCCCTTGGAAATTGAACTATATACATCCATTGCACAGGCAGGGGTTTTGTGTGGCTGCCTCCTAGCGTGGAGGTGACAGCCATATCCTCTCCCCACTGAAGTTCTTAGTAAAAAGAGACCATCACTATATAATCCCATCCCACCCTGCCGGATGCATCTAAAACAATGGCTTCTTTCCATATCCCTTCAGTGAGTTAAGGGTGTTATTAACTCTAGCACCTCTAATTGCTCACTGAAAACAGTGGTTTGGATATTAATAGACTATAAATCAAGGCCCTACCTAAGGCTTGTTGTCACGGAAACTGTACTCAAGCCTCATAGCTATTTCCCCTTTGGGAAGTCTGGGTAAGTTGGTGGGACTTGAGGATTGTGTTATAGCTCTTGTTTCTTCCATTTTCTGCTATTTCTCCGTGGCCAAGTTGCTATAACTGGCACGAAAGGTAAAAGTAGAGTGGGCAGTAGCTTGGAGATTAGGAACTCAAAGGAGATGGGTGGGGGTCCTTGAAGTATAGTTCTGGGACACTTGATCTCTTCCTTCTCAGTCTACACTGGGCCTCTCTGCACGTCCTGCCTGGCATCCTGAGGCCCGGCCCCCTCTGCTGCCCTGAACTGTCCTCCCAGCCTTGGCACTGGGCAGCCCTGGAGCGCGCTAGCCAAGTTCCAGAAGAGGATCCGACACGCCCGGGGGGTTGAAAAGCCAGGCAGGAGGAGGCACAGGCGCGGACAGTCCTTAGACTGACGACAGGCAGCCCCCCCCCACCCCAACTTTGCTCCCCGGCGAGGGCCCTGGGGGAGATGCCCAAGAGCACACAAACCCCCAAACCCACTTCTCGTGCCCCAAGGCGACACTCTACTAGCTGGCTTCCCAAAGCTAGCGCCCTGCTCGCCCAACGTCCGCGAAACCCACGCGGGTTCCCGCGTCCCGGGGTGACGACTGCCGCAGCCGCCAGGGCCTCCTGGGCTCCGCACCCCTCCCGCCCCATGCTAGGCACCGGGGGCCAGGCCCCCTCCGGGCCGTCGCGTCACCCGCCCCCTGGGCCCCGCGTTCACCGGCGCTGGCTCCGGGGCACCCAGCTTCCTCCCGCCGCGCGGCCCTCGGGGACTCACCTGCGCTGGGGCTGAAGCGGCGGCCACCCCGAGCCCGGGGGCGGCGGCGCAGGGGGAGGAGGGCAGCACGGGGCTCCTGGCACAGTGGCCGCCGGGCGCCTGGTGCAGCGGAGCCGCGGACCCGCCCAGAGATATAAATAACATTATCTGAGGAGGGACATTCCTGCCGGGGGACATCGCTGCTGCCGGGACCAGATAGTCCCGCGGCGGGGGCGGGGAGGCGGGGCCGCAGCCTCCCGCAGCGCCAGGCCCGCCTTCCCCACCCACTCCTGCACCTGCCAATCAGACTGCGCGCTCGGGGGCACCTGCCTAGCCGCTAGCGCCACCGCCGCCGCTGGGACCTGGGGCGCCAGGGTCCTCTCTCACCTCCCCTGATCCCGCACACCCAGAGCCCCTTGCCTCGGGAAGAGGACTCGACTCTGCTGCTCCGGCCTAATTCGTATGCCCGGAGCCGCAAGCCTGGCGGCGAAAAGGAGTCCTCCTAGCCTTTCCCGCCTTGCGTCTCTGCAGACTACGATCTGGTTTTGAAAATACATCTAAAGACCCGTTTAGGCCATAGGGTGGGTGAGGAGGGCGCCCCGGCTGTAACGCCCCTCCAGAGATAGGCTGGAAGGGACAGATTGTTCCCGCGGGCGGGTTACGTTAGAAAGCGTGCTCCCGGCCGGCTACAACCGGCTGGTAGTAGGAGCAGACGCTGGGAGCACAGGGGGTGGGCACTGGGCCGAGGCCCCCGCCCCCAGCCTGCGGGCTGGAGGCCGCGGCTCTTGCTTGCAAGCAGGGTACTGTCCCGGAGAACCCGGCTGTGCTGGTTGGTGGCGCTCAGCCTACAGTTGCATATTGCAGGGCCATAATCAACAGGCAAGCGGGCACACCAGCCCACCTGCACCATCCTGTGAGCCCCGGTCTCCGGGCAAGACCCTGCTTTCTCACTGCAAGCTTTGCTGGGGTGGAGTACATAACAGGCCAGAGAAGATGCTAGAACCAAGGGTGTCAAGTACATCTGCGACTAGGGAGAGTGACACACGGACGAACACGGGCGGCTTGCAAAGCAGACTATTTCCTTGACTTTTTAACAATACAAGGTCATTGCTCAGTAACGTTTGTTGCGTGCCTTGCTGTACCTTTCCTTTTATTTTTATTGGGGGTGGGGGGGTCCTCCATACGCTGTGCCTGGGATGGTCTCTCACAGACTATCAACCCGGGTAATCGCAAGTGTAATGGAGACAGCAGTGGCGATTAAAAAGAGCATAGATGCAGAAGGGAGTTTTAACTTTGATGCTCCCTGGAATTCTTAACAGGAAACAGCCTTTCTCTTGACTTGTTTGCTTGAGTGTATAATTATGCTGTTTTCTAGGATTCATGAGCAAAGGGTGTTCAATTGCCAGATGTTCAAGCTTAGTCTTGGGTATTAAAGGTACGCAAAAGATATTCCACTGCCTACTGCCGTCACACTTCTTTTGAGAGTATGTATTCGGACACTAAGAAATGCTAATTGGGACAAAATCCACAGGTATTAAAAAGCCATAGAACTCTCTCCTCTCCTTTTGCATGAGTTCTTATTATATACCGATTTCCCAAATGGCATCAGTATTACAAGGACACACTGGCCCTGGTTATCCCAGAGGTTAACAGTGACTTCCCACCTCCTTCCGGTACCCAGACCATCTAGCAAGTCTCTGTAGGGAGCAAGAGCTGCAGGTCTTCAGCAAAGCACACATTTATCACTGCAAAGGCTCTGGGACTCCCCAGCACCCACCCCTCCCCCAAACCATTTGCTTTGCTTGTTGTTGAGTTAAAAATCATCTTTTTAGGAACTAATTCCTGGCAAAAACCAAAAAACAGGCCATCTTCAAAAGCTGAGACTTAGATATCACAAGTAGAAATCCTTGATCTATTTTTGAAAGAAAAAAGGGGGAGTTGGAATTATGTATTTATGTGTTTTAAACCGTGTGTGAATAAACTTATTAAATAAATTCATGAATCCCAGAATTGCAGCTTTGCAGCTACGTAATTATATATTAGAGGAAACAGATAATTCTTAGCTATAGGCTTAGGCTCTGAACTGAATAGTTGCACACATATTTTCCTTTGGAGCGTTCAAATTTATAATTTTCAACCACAAGAAAAAATAAATAAATATGACGGCAACAAATGCTCCAGAGCAACAGACAGATTAGCCCAAGATTTTACAAACCAGCTCTTCTGCTCTGGCTATCTCAACTTTAGCTGAACGATAAATAATTCAATACAACCTCATTTGCTGCAGATCCTGTTATCCTGACAACATCCCCAAATGCTTCCCAGCTAATAGAGTTACAGTGAAATGATAAATCAGAGCCCAGTGAGAGAGGAAGTTTAGAAGTGCAGAGAGAAAGGGCATTGCACAAGCACAGGAATGAGAAATTGGGGACAGTGTGAGGTAGGGAAGGGGGGACACTGATAGAAAGGTTCACTATCAAGGTCATTGTTGAGACAGCGTCTTCAGGGACCTTCTTAGAAGATTATACTGAGCCGGGCGTGGTGGCGCACGCCTTTAATCCCAGCACTCGGGAAGCAGAGGCAGGCAGATTTCTGAGTTCGAGGCCAGCCTGGTCTACAGACTGAGTTCCAGGACAGCCAAGGCTACAGAGAAACCCTGTCTCGAAAAACCAAAAAAAAAAAAAAAAAAAAAAAAAGATTATACTGTATCTTGAGCCAGAAGTGGTGGTGCACGCCTTTTCTTCCAGCACTTGGGAGGCAGAGGCAGGCGGATTTCTGAGTTCGAGGCCAGCCTGGTCTACAAAGTGAGCTCCAGGACAGCCAGGGCTATACAGAGAAACCCTGTCTCAGGAAGAAAGAAAGAAAGAAAGAAAGAAAGAAAGAAAGAAAGAAAGAAAGAAAGAAAGAAAGAAAGAAAGGAAGGAAGGAAGGAAGGAAGGAAGGAAGGAAGGAAGGAAGGAAGGAAGAAAGGAAGGAAAAGAAAAGAAAAAAGAAAGAAAGAAAGATTATACAGTATGTCACTGAGAATTCTCTACAGGAGATAAAGATGGACCTTCATCTTCATTGGTCAAAGGGCTGTCCCTGCCCATCTTGACAACCTGGACTTCCAAGCTTCCCTGTAAGCTTCCCTAGTTAATCTGCAGCTTTGGAAGAATTCTGGGACCCGAAGGGAAAGCATAAGACTTTAGTAGATGCTGTGAGCCAAGGTTTGTGAGGAAGCCTTCAGAGACTGAGTGCCCAGCTCTAGCTGAAATCAATAGATGAGGCCAAGGGGATGGAAGTAAGGACACTAGAGGCGTCTAACTACAGGGGGATGTCTGCTAGTCTCCTTCTCCTTCATATTCTCTCTCTCTCTCTCTCTCTCTCTCTCACACACACACACACACACACACACACACACAGAGTTCTTTGAGAATTCCTTACACGTCTGCATCATATTCGCTCCCCCAGCTCTTCTCAGAACCACTCCCTTTTCTTTAACCTCCCTCCCCCAACTTTATGCTTTTTTTTTTCAACTTTATGCTTTTATGCCTTCCCCCAACCCTTTAAGATTAATTTGTGCTGCCCAAATATGCTATTTTTATTGAACCACAAAGCCAAAGCTATTTAAGTAAACCACCTTGAATTAAACATGAACATATATATTAGAAAGATACTCAGAAGCAAATGCAAAGCTAAACCTGACCAATTCAAATCCTTAGTGGTGACAATGGAAGAACCAAGAATTCATGATACTAGCATGTGCTCTGCCCTTTAACTGAGCTACATTTCAGAAAACTAAACCGAATTTTCCTTCCCATGTCTGGGATTACCTAAGGGTGCCGCTTCCTTCTCAGCGTGCAAAGACAAGAGAGAAGCAGTAAGGCTACTTCCTCAAGCACGCGCCGCGCCATTGAGAATCGCCATTGAGAATCGCCATTGAGAATCGCCATTGAGAATCGCCATTGAGAATCGCCATTGAGAATCGCCATTGAGAATCGAGAGGCGCTGAGAACTGGGGCTCAACCCTTTGCCCTCATGCCTCAGACTCCTAACTGCTCCCCCCTTCCCCCATTTTTGTTCTCCTTCAATTCTTTTTCCACGTAGCAGCCAAATTCTACCCTAAGAAGGAAATCTGCTCGTGCCACATTAAATCACCGGTGGCTTCCCATTACTTTCAGGATACAGTGCTAAGCACTTAGCACATGAAACAAAATCCGTAAAGATAAAATGAGTGAGTAAATGAACAAATCAGGAATTAAACGAGGCTGCAATCTTGGAGGCCAACCCGAGAAGTCAATAAAAGTCTTTTTTTTCCTCTGTGTTAATATACATTATATGTAACTTTTTACAGGAAGTTCACGTTTGAATAAGTTTGTCTGAATGAATTCCCATTCTCTGAGATGTAATTGACACTGCTGGGGCTGAATTTTACCAGCTCCTGCACTCCTGCTGCTGCTCACTATGCCTAACTTACTGTCTGTGGGGAGAACAGGGGCTAGTTAATTAAGGAGACCTTGTGCTCAGTACTACCTCCCAGCTCACTCATGGGTCTTTCTTCTTCCTGTGTCTCATGGATAACAAGGTAAAGCAAACACTGACAGTTCAGGTGGGTTGGACGCTTACTGCTCTGCTCTCTCAGTACCCCCTTCAGTCATGGTCCTCAGATAGAAACCCCATTCCAGACCCCAAGCTTCAATAAGCCTAGATCTTGAGCACACAAGATTAAGGCCACAGGAATGTAGATCAAATGCATTATAAGGAATGAGTTAATGCATTGACACTAACTCTGTCTTAAGTCTTCCAGAGAAGATATTCTATAGGTGGATAATCAAGAGTACTTTAGCTCAAAACCTATGTTTTCACCCTTTATCAATATTTATCAGGGACTCAGACCACGGGGAGAATTTATAATTTAAAAATTGTGAGGCTGGGCGTGGTGGCACATGCCTTTAATCCCAGCACTAGGGAGGCAGAGGCAGGCAGATTTCTGAGTTCAAGGCCAGCCTGGTCTACAAAGTGAGTTCCAGGACAGCCAGGGCTACACAGAGAAACCCTGTCTTGAAAACCAAAAAAATAAAATTGACTTTGAGGTGGCTGGAGAGATGGTTCAGCAGGTGAGAGCGCTTGCTATTCTTAAAGAGGACCCAGGCCTCCTTCCTTGGACCATTATGGTGGTTCGCCTTCTGACCTCTGAGAGCAGCAGGCTTGCACATGGCCATTCATGGAGGCAACGCATTTGTAAATAAATAAATAAATAAATTTAAAGAAATTGCAATTGAGTTTATTATAAGGAATGAAAAGCTACCATTCTAACAATTCAACTAATTAAACAATTTTCTGTGTATGTGATAATTGTTGCAAACATAAATGGTTTTGCTAATTGTTTTGTTTGCAAGTGAGCAGTTACCAAAATCACAGGTTTTTTGTGGGTTTTTTTTTTTAAATATTAACCGAGACCTTTGGGAAATTTTCATAAAGTTTGGAAAGAATCGGCAATAAAAAGCACCATTACCTCTGCAAATTAATTTCCCTCTCTATTCTGTGTGTTATTTCTACAGCTGCTCAGCTTCCATCTGAATATTTCTTCAATGTTTTGGAGTCTATAAGAAACTATAATTCAGCTTAAACATGATGTATTTTATAGAATGCATACAGAATATAATTGGTTTTTGCTAGAACCCCTGATTTTTTTTTCATTTTTATTGGCAAGTTCCGTTTTTAAAAAGTTATCATTTTCTTCCCGTCAAATATTTTCACTTTATTTCATGAAGTAAATTGCTATGGTTATCTTCATTGCTGGGTCAAGAATCTCAGAATTTAAGTAATTTCCCAAAGACAACACAAACTCTAAATCTCAAGCTAATTTAGGTCGTTTTTTTCAGGAACTGATAACACATTTTGGTTTTTTTTGGTTGGTTCTTTAGTTGGTTTGGTTTGGTTTGGTTTGGTTTGGTTTGGTTTGGTTTGGTTTGGTTTGGTTTGGTTAGGTTTGGTTGGGTTGGGTTGGGTTGGGTTGGGTTTTTGAGACAGTGTCTCACTCTGCATTCCAGACTACCAAACTGGCCTGGAACTCATAGCAGTCCTCCTGCTTTGGCTCCCAATGTGCTAAAATTATAGATGTTGAGTCATGTATGGCTTTGAGACTCAAATTAACAGGATTTATAGTCTCCTCCTTGAACTCATTCAAGAATTTAGCCCTGCCGGGCGTGGTGGCGCACGCCTTTAATCCCAGCACTCGGGAGGCAAAGGCAGGCGGATTTCTGAGTTCGAGGCCAGCCTGGTCTACAAAGTGAGTTCCAGGACAGCCAGGGCACACAGAGAAACCCTGTCTCGAAAACCCCCCACCCCCCCCAAAAAAAAGAATTTAGCCCTGGTGGCTGGAGAGATGGCCCAGCGGTTAACAACACTGACTGTTCTTTGAGAGATCCTGAGTTCAAGTCCCAGCAACCACATGGTGGTTCACAACCATCTGAAATGGGATCTGATGCCTTCTTCTGGTGTGTCTAAAGAGAGCAACCATGTACTCACATACATAAAAATGAAATAATGAGCCGGGTGTGGTGGCACACGCCTTTAATCCCAGCACTCTGGAAGCAGAGGCAGGTGGATTTCTGAGTCTGTGGCTGGCCTGGTCTACAAAGTGAGTTCCAGGACAGCCAGGGCTATACAGAGAAACCCTGTCTCAAAAAAAACAAAAAAACAAAAAACAAAAAACAAAAAAAAAAAAGAAAAGAAAAGAAAGAAGAAGAAAGAAAGAATTTGGCCCCAAATTATGCTGAGCACGTGCGTAGTGGCAACTCTGCTGTTTACCCTTTTCCACCATTACTGAAATTATCCAAATAAGCTTCATCCAGCATCCAGCACTGTCCCTTGTAGACAAACCAATAGAAATCTGTGGATCCTTCTCTTGGAATGGGTTTCCAGGTACAAATAAACATTTGTATGCCACCATTGACCCAGCCACTACCTGTTTTCCTCTTTTTTTTTGGGGGGGGGGTCCGAGACAGGGTTTCTCTGTGTAGCCCTGGCTTTCCTGGAACTCACTTTGTAAACCAGACTGTCCTCAAACTTCTGAGACACCCTTAATTAGTCCAGGCTAGCCTCAAACTCACCAAGTAGTAAAGGTTGACCTTGAATTCCTGTGCTGGCTAATTTTATGTCAGAGAAGAACCGCAACTGACAAAATGTCTTCATAGAATTAGGCTGTAGAGAAGCCTTTAAGGCATTTTCTTAATTAGTGATTGATGGGAGAGGAGCCATCCCCTTATGGGTGCCACCGCAAGCTGGTGGTCCTGGGTTCTATAAGAAAGCAGGCTGAGCAAGCCAGTAAGCAGCATCCCTCCGTGGCTTCTGCATCAGCTCCTGCCTCCAGGTTCCTGCCCTGCTTGATTTCCTGTCCTGACTTACTTTTGATGATAAACTGTGCTGTGGAAGTGTAAGCCAAATAAACCCTTTCCTCTCCAAGTTGCTTTGGTCATAGTATTTAATTGCAGTAATAGAAACCCTAAGGAAGACAATTCCTAATCCTTCTGCCTCCAATTTCCAGGTGCTAGAATTATAGACGTGTTCACCACCACTTCCGGCTCCAATCAATCTTGATAATTACACTTACCACTCAAATAAGAATGAATGCGCAGAGCTAATTATTGGAGGCTGGGTAGATTAAGCCAATCTGAAATTCACATCCGAAACATCAACAAAAGAATAACAAGCTTGGGGCTGGTGAGATGGCTCAGCGAGTAAGAGCACCCGACTGCTCTTCCGAAGGTGATAAGTTCAGGTCCCAGCATCCACATGGTGGCTCACAACCATCCGATCTGGCTCCCTCTTCTGGAGTGTCTGAAGACATCTGCAGTGTGCTTACATATAATGAATAAAATGAATCTTTAAAAAAAAAAAAAAAAAAAAAAAAAAAGAATAACAAGCTTTCTACATACAAAAAAAGTGAAAGAATTTTCACCGAAAGTAAAATAAATTGGTGAATAACCCCTACACACACACTCGCATGCGCGCGCGCGCGCACACACACACACACACAAATTCTGTCAGGAACTTAGTTAAATATAGCTACTCCTGTATCTGTCATTCAAAGAGTGTGACACGTGCTTGTAACACCCCGTAGAAGAATCTCCGAGGGATGAAAGGTCTGTGGCTAAGCTTCTGATGGGCTATGAGGGACACTTTGTGGCTGACTTCAATTATTTGTTCTACAGTGTTTGCTGTTCACCAGTGCACCATGCCTTCTGTATCCAAAGAAACCCCTTCGTTCATTTTTGAGGATCATCAGCTCCACAGAGTAATTACGCAAGAGTTAGGGAAGAAGCTTTGCCTCCAAGGAGAACTGCTAAGAGCCAAACTCAGCAACTCAGGAAGTCAGCTGGCCCTGTGTATGAAGTACTACTCACAGCAGGACATAGTCAGTGTAAGTCAAAGGCAGCCGATAAGTAGGGGCAGTATCTTTACTGATTTACTGCCTCTGTGTCTCATCCTGCTCTCTCAAGGGCGTTTAAAAAAAAAATCTTACCTTTTACTTACGAGAGAAATCCTGAACCAGCTTTCTCAGCTGGTGGATGCAATGTCTATCACTTAAAAATCTCCTAACCGGGCGTGATGGCACACGCCTTTAATCCCAGCACTCGGGAGGCAGAGGCAGGCGGATTTCTGAGTTCGAGGCCAGCCTGGTCTACAAAGTAAGTTCCAGGACAGCCAGGGCTATACAGAAAAACTCTGTCTCGAAAAAACAAAAACAAAAACAAACAAAAAATCTGTCCTAACATGGGGCAGTAGTGCCACAGGACTTGAATCCAGCACTTGGGAGGCAGAGGCAGACTGATCTCCGAGTTTGAGGTCAGCCTGATCTACAGAGTGAGTTTCAGGACAGCCAGGGCTACAAAGAGAAACTTTGTCTCAAAAAAAAAAAAAAAAAAACACCACAAAACAAACACTGTCTTAAGTTTCCTCTCTGTGGCTCATAGTGTATGCCGTGATGGTGACGGATGATAAATGGGCACACATAGAAATAATACTGGGGAGTTTAATAGTCAACTATTACTGTATATAGTTCCTTTCATTTGTTTACTCCAGTTTACTTTGCAAAGCCATGTTACAGTATCCACTTTGCCTAAGGCAGTCCTGGTTTGCCCCTGCTATTCCTACATAATCATTAACTGTTGCCCTTCGTTCTCAGAAGTGTGATACAATATATAACATATATTGATAAACATCAGCTGCCACCAAGAGGCCCCAGTAAACTCTTGTATATAGAAAGTAACTTGGCTCTGATCATAATAGAAAGATTTGTGACAAAAAGAAAACTACACAACCTAATGTTACAATTACTTTATTATTAGTTGCTATGTCCTATCAAGGACAATTTATCTCTACATAAATTTAAGTCAATTCTGCCCTCTACTGTCTCCTGACAGTATTATGATGCTGTTCACAGAGGCTGATGATCCCATTCTGCCCATGTTTAAAGTGGTGGTTTCCAACCTAGACAGTTATATTAGCTTCATAAAGTCTCCCACTGCCTGTGTTGAACCCCATACCAGTTACATTAGAATCTACGATGGGAAGACCCAAATACCAAGTGTTTGGAAGCCTTCTATCTAGTTTCAATGTACAGTCAAGGCTAAGAACCACTGCTTAAAAAATGCCAGGTCAGGGGGCTGGTGAGATGGCTCAGCGGGTAAGAGCACCCGACTGCTCTTCTGAAGGTGATAAGTTCAAATCCCAGCAACCACATGGTGGCTCACAACCATCCGTAACGAGATCTGGCTCCCTCTTCTGGAGTGTCTGAGGACTGCTACAGTGTACTTACATATAATAAAATAAAATAAATCTTAAAAAAAAAAAAAAAAATGCCAGGTCAGTAGCCGGGCATGGTGGCGCAAGCCTTTAATCCCAGCACTTGGGAGGCAGAGGCAGAGGCAGAGGCAGAGGCAGAGGCAGAGGCAGAGGCAGAGGCAGAGGCAGAGGCAGAGGCAGAGGCAGAGGCAGAGGCAGAGGCAGAGGCAGAGGCAGAGGCAGAGGCAGGCAGATTTCTGAGTTCGAGGCCAGCCTGGTCTACAAAGTGAGTTCCAGGACAGCCAGGGCTATACAGAGAAACCCTGTCTCGTCTGGGGAGGTGGGGGTGGGGCAGCCAGGTCAGGTATCAGGCAGTGGACACTTTGTTTTGTTTTTCGGGACAAGGTTTCTCTGTATAGCTCTGGTTGTCCTGGAACTCACTTTGTAGACCAGGCTGGCCTCGAACTCAGAAATCCACCTGCCTCTGCCTCCGGAGTGCTAGGATTAAAGGCATGCGCCACCACGCCCGGCAACTATGTGTAGCCCAAGCTGGACTCGAACTCGTGATCCTCCTGCTTCTGCCTCCTTCAGCAAATCCTACCAGCGTGTGCCACCACAACTGGTGCCCAGTTCTTTTTTTTTTTTTTTTTTTGGTTTTAGAGACAGGGTTTCTCTGTGTAGCTCTAGCTGTCCTGGAACTCACTTTGTAGACCAGGCTGGCCTCGAACTCAGAAATTCGCCTGCCTCTGCCTCCTGAGTGCTGGGATTAAAGGCATGTGCCACCACGCCCTGCCCCCAATTCTTTTTTTTTGTTTGTTTGTTTGTTTTTTTGTTGTTGTTTTTTGTTGAGATAGGGTTTCTCTGTGTAGCCCTGGCTGTCCTGGAATTCACTCTGTAGACCAGGCTGGCCTCGAACTCAGAAATCCGCCTGCCTCTGCCTCCTGAGTGCTGGGATTAAAGGTGTGTGCCACCACCGCCTGGCCCCAATTCTTAACTGATGAAATTACCTGCAGAGGAAGCTCCATGGTAGCCAAGAAAGCTGAACCAGAAAGCCAGGGCAAATGAGGTAGCACCCATTGCATTCAATTACTGCTTCCTTTGTCTTGAACATTCAGAGTCTTGTTAATGGAGTTCATCATATGGAAAAAGCACTGATGTAAAAGCTCAGGAAATCTGCTGGAGTGGAATTTGCACTAATTAGAACATTAACTAAATTAAGGCACTGGGGAGGACTGAACTCCAAAGGGAATAAGAGAGAAAAAGATACAGAAAAACCATTAATAATCAGCAAGGGAGAGGAAGAGAGCAATACTGCGGAAAGCTAACCAAAAAAAAAAAAAAAAAAAGGAGATTTCTGATGATAAGTTAGACGTTCACCTCTCACTCTGTTTTCCTAAAGTTCACTTCCAAAGCTGACGTGTCCAGGGTCTGAGATTCGTCCCACTGGAAACCATGTCATTCTTCCTAAATTCAAAACGTGGGGACCACGAGAGTGTTGGTGAGAGGAGGAAGGGCTTGTTTCAGAATTTGGAGTCTGAGCTCCTGGGTAGAAGCCTCCTGTGCAGTCAGCAGAGGCTCTCAATGCTAAAGGGAGGAAAGGAGGAAGGGATGTAGCAGGGAGAGGATTAGGCCTTTATACACCCCTGTTTGCAGTTGCGTGATGTCATTCTGTCCAGCAAACAGCAAGGCTTGACACGCGTGTGACAGGGATAGAGACTTGGAAACCGTCCATCCATGGCCGGTCTTGTTGTGGAACAATTACTGAGGCTTTCAAAGGTTCCTTTCCAAGTAGTCAGTCCGCACAGAGTGGAAACACTTCCACAGATGTATTTATGGGCTCAGAAGAACTGCCAGGCCTGGTGGCTCATGCTGTGATCACATGACTTGGGAAGAATAGGGTTGCCATGAGATCAAGGCCAGTTTGGGCTGAGACCTTGTCTTAAAAAATGAAAAATGAATGACTTTTTTTTCTGGGTGATGGCCACCATGAGTCCCTGATGGAAGCTAGGAGCACTGTCTACAAAGAACTCTCTACCTGGGGAAGGGAGGAATGGATGTTTATACTTAAATATGTTGTTTTATGTATAGCCGCATAACCATGTTTGCTACTCAAAAACACTTGATTGATAAAATAACCATACATCAACTTATTTACATTGCTGTAAACATATATTAATATAACCATAAGCACCCCAAAATCTGTGAATTGAGTAGTCAATAAACTAAAGTTAAATGGTAAGAGCCTGCCCCTTTAACGCTTGTAGTGAACAAATAATGGTTTGTTTGTTTGTTTGGTTGGTTGGTTGGTTGGTTTCATCTTGCTATGCATTCCAGGCTGGTTTTGAACTCAAAATACCCCTCTGCTACTTGCCAGGTACAGGATTACATCAATGTGCCACTATGATGGGCTTTAGCACATAGAATTCGTGTAGCCTTAAAAAGGAAACTGATGCTAAAATGAAAATAAAAGTAGGCTGGTAGTGATGAACCTTTAATCCTAGCAAACAGGAGGGAGAGGCAGGTGGATCGCTGTGTGTTTGGGGTAGCCTGGTCTACATAATGAGTTCTTAGGCCAGCCAGGACTACAAAGTGAGACTGTGTCTCAAAAACAAAAAAAACAAAACCAAATAAATAAAATAGAAAATAAAAGTATTTGGGACTAGAGAGATGGTCCCTCAGTTATGAACAAGGGCCTTGGATGCTCTTGCAGAGGGACCCCTACAGGTTTAGTTCTCAACACCCCCTTTTGGGTTTATAGTTACCTATAATCCCAGTTCCTGAGGATCTGATGGCTCCCTCAGGCACCACACCCATGAGGCATACTCACATGCATGCAGTCAAAACACTCATACACATAAAATAAAAATAAATCTTACGTAAATAAGAGCACTGGGTCTGGGGAAACGGGTCAGTGGTTAAAGCATTTACTGCACAATTGTGAGGGTGGGAATTTAGATCCAGAACCCACATAAGTGGTGGTTGTAGTGGTCTGCCTGTGCTTCTCAGCTTTGAAAGGGAGAGGTTGCCCTACAGATCCCCCTAGAGCAAGCTACTATGGAGACTAGCCATACTCGTGAGCTCTGGATTTGATTGAAAGAAACTGCCTCAATTAATAAAGTAGACTCTAGATCAAGAATGGTTCTGAACAGAAACCTCAGGCCTCCGCATGCATGTGCAGCCACACCCATATACCCTCAAACATGACAACATGCATACATGTGCACATGCACACTACGCACACAAATAGAAAAAAAAATTTAATGCATCTTAATAGAAAAGGGTTATAGGTGTGAGCAAAGGGGATACAGATAATTCAAAGAATTTATTGACTAGTCTTATTTCCATACATAACATTGTACCTTAGCAGGAATCAGATATTAGTACTGTTTGGTTCTGAGGTGAATCAGTCTCATAAATGCATTTATATAAAAGCTACAAATAGTAGTAAAAAAATGACCTCCACGTCTTGCACCTTTTCCCATGTGAATCAGCTTGTTTTATAAGGAAATTTCACACCACCACTCCAAAGAACACCAAGTAGCTCCCTTATTTTTCATAGCTATAAGTCAGTGTTAAAAAGCTGCGAAAGGGCCGGGCGTGGTGGCGCACGCCTTTAATCCCAGCACTTGGGAGGCAGAGGCAGGTGGATTTCTGAGTTCGAGGCCAGCCTGGTCTACAAAGTGAGTTCCAGGACAGCCAGGGCTACACAGAGAAACCCTGTCTCGAAAAACCAAAAAAAAAAAAAAAAAAAAAAGCTGCGAAAGGGCCGGGCGTGGTGGCGCACGCCTTTAATCCCAGCACTCGGGAGGCAGAGGCAGGCAGATTTCTGAGTTCGAGGCCAGCCTGGCCTACAGAGTTCCAGCACAGCCAGGGCTATACAGAGAAACCCTGTCTCGAAAAAACAAAACAAAACAAAACAAAATAATAAAATAAACAAACAAAACGTCTGAACATCATGGAAGCTGCTGCGTGTCAGTGTGTCCCACAGTACACCCATCCTCACCTGGACTTCTCTTACAAGTGCAGTGGTTGCCCTGTGTCACGGAGATCCTGCAGCTTTGCTTCTGAAGGACCAGCCCCTTCACACACTCCAGAGTTCAGTGACGAGGTAGATGTTGGGGTGGGCCAACTCAGAGCACCTAGCCCAGGCCTGGGTGGAAGTTGATTAGCTGAGTCGGTCAGCTCACCAGTTCTCCTGCACCCACACCACCAGGGTGAGCTCTCCAGCACCATTCTGGCTAGCTCACCAAATGGAGCAGCCAGTGAGGGGCAGGGCCAGCTTTCTACGATCATGCCCTCTAGCCAGCTCACCCAAGCACATGCCACCAGGGCCACATTTCTACTGTGTTGCCTAGGCAAGGTATAAGGCCTGCTCTCCTGAATGCTGTAGCTCTTGAGGGGCAGAGCCAGGTCTTCTACTCTTATAACTCTGAGGTGACGGGGGATGGGGAGGAGGAGGAGGGCATCTCTCCATATACCACACTACTGCTTTCCAGCACTCATCACACCCTCAGGGCCCCCTTATCTGTGGCCATTCCACAGGGTCAGCTGTACTATGCGGTCCAGGTGAGGTGTAAGGTCCACTCTACAGTTGATGAAGGGCAGGGTCAGCTTTCCTGAGTGCTACAACCAATGAGGGGCAGGGCCAGCTCTACACAGCTCTTGGACATCAACATGGTCGCTCACTGCAGCCCAGACTGGGGACATCTGCAAGGCTTTTTGGTAATGTGAGCCAGGGACACTGGCATAGAGCCCTGCGGCTGCATGGCCATAGACCTAGACATAGGCCAGGACCTCACCATGGCCTCAGTTTCCGGCCAGACTACTCACATCAGGCTGTTCCTTTCTGCCCCCGAGGCTCCAGTTCTGCCTCTCTTCATAGCACACAAACCACTCTCCTGTTCTTTCTCTCCCATCTCTCCACCACATACTTGCTCATTGTAGTGGCTCTCCACTGCAAGTGGGCCATGAGGCAAATGGGCTTCTGGGTATTTCTGCCATGTGTCATGGCATGGGTGGGCCTCTGTAATTTTTGTTTTTAGAGTCAGGGTTTCTCTGTGTACCTCTGGATAACCTGGAACTTGTTCTGTAGACTAGGTTGGTCTTGAACTCAGAGATGTGCCTGCCTCTGCTTCCTCAGTGCTGCGATCAAAGGTGTGTGCCACCACTGCCTGGCTAGTAATTTTCAGCTGTTGCCCCAACAGATCAATCTCTTACAGCCCACAGTCAGAATCCTAGGGTTACACTTGGGAAGACCATAATGTAATCTATGCCTCCTCCTTTTCCTTCTCCTCCTCCTCCTCTTCTACCTTCTTTTTTCTCTACAATATGTGCACAAGTATTTGCAGAGGACAACTTTGGACGCTATACTTCTCAGAAACACCATCGACTTCCTTTGAGGAGGGGGTCTCTCATGAACCCAGGGTTCACTAATTAGATTAAACTGGCTGCCAGTAAGCCCTAAGGATCCTCCTGACCCTGCTTCTCCAGTGTTGGGATTAAAAACATGTGTCACAGCATCTGTCATTCACATGTGGGTTCTGAGAGACCCTCATTCCTACAAGCAACCTCTTTACTGACTGAGTCTTCCCCTCAGCCTCTACCCATCTTTTAAATATCTCCCAGTAAATTATATTCCTTCCTTCCTTCCTTCCTTCCTTCCTTCCTTCCTTCCTTCCTTCCTTCCTTCTTTCCTTCCTTCCCTCTTTTAGTTTACATCCTAACTCTTCATTTAGAACTTGATTCAAGTTCCACAGCTTCCTAAGCTAGTACCTTCATCACAGAGAATTACTCTTGCCCCTAAATTTCTAAATGTAATAGTATACATATGATAAGCATATGTTATATCTCCTAGTCCACACTGTTTGAATGTTGAAGGGGACACAATGATACCAGTCCAAACCCTGCAAACCAAATCACTTGGAGCATGAAGGACCAACCAGGCTATACAATCATCCCAATCACTTAGTATTCGGTTACCACTCAGAGTGTGTGACTTGGCAGTTTTTTGTTGGTTTGTTAAAAATACACAGATGGGGCTGGAGAGGTGGCTCAGTGGTTAAGACTGACTGCTCAGCCGGGTGTGGTGGCGCACGCCTTTAATCCCAGCACTTGGGAGGCAGAGGCAGGTGGATTTCTGAGTTCGAGGCCAGCCTGGTCTACAAAGTGAGTTCCAGGACAGCCAGGGCTACACAGAGAAACCCTGTCTCAAAAACAAACAAGCAAACAACAACAACAACAACAACAACAAAAGACTGACTGCTCTTCCAGAGGTCCAGAGTTCAATTCCCAGCAACCACATGGTGGCTCACAACCACCTGTAGTGGGATCTGATGCCCTCTTCTGGTGTGTCTGAAGAGAGCTACAGTGTACTCATATACATAAAATAAATAATTCTTTTTAAAAATGAATACACATATTTATTTTTACAGTGTGTACCTCCTTCCCATGGCCATAAGCCATCTGAATCTAACACATGCATTCTCAGTTACTTAGCGTCATCTTACACATGACACACTAAAAAGTGTTCATGTGATGTCCTGACTCTGATATTTAGGAATAAAACATGAGGTATGGGTTTTCAGAAACAGTAAGTTCACCACCCAGTTCTCATGCTCGTAGGAAATTCCTCAAAACACTGGCACAAAACATGTTTTCAGGATTTTGATGAAGGTGAGGCAGTGGCTACCGCAGGACTTTGTTACTTAGCAACGCCCTTGCTCTCTATCTCCACAGCACCCTCTCTCCGTGGCTCTGTCTGCTACATTGAACACAGATGATGGCTCCAACCTGGGGCTCATTAAATCACATCAAAATAAAACCCATACCTGAGGAAATGCTATTGTGACTAACGAACCCAAAACCAAACATTAGGAAGTTGCGAGTTGCTTGGTTAGTTTTGCGTAATTAACATCTGACCTCTGCTCAGTGTTGTCTGGCTGCGGGTCTACCTTGCCACTGGGGTACCCGATCACCATCCCATCGCAAGCTGCTCAGGGAAGACAGAATGTCATCTGAGGGTCTCTGCTGGGCCAGGACTCAAGGTTCCTTGGCGCTTTGGCCTGGCCAGAATGGCCAAAGTGTTAACAACTCTCTGAAGGGAAGCCAGTGCAGCTGATAGCCAAGGTGTCCCCGTACTCCCTAGCCCAACCCCCACCTCCCACCGTCTTTGCTAGCAGCAGCCAAAAGCTGTGGCCATAGCCACTAAACAAATGGCGGGGAGTGTCGAGCAGCTGGAAGGGGGCGCACACCCAGTCAGCTGAGCAGATCTGAGGTCCAGCAATGAATGATTCTGGAGAGAAAACTCTTCCCCAGAGAGTTACAGCTGTGTAAAACAGCCACTCTCAGACGATTCTTGATGAAACAATTTGTGTACTTTATTTCATGTGGACCTTATAAATATTTTGTGAGGAGTGTGGGATCCAGGAGTAAATGCTTCCCATTGGCTCAGTCTGAGATGTTAGGGATGCTCTATTTGCATGGGCTGATTGTCATGGCCCTTTCAATGGGGTGTCATGGTTACATGTTCCAGTACAGATAGAGCCTATCAGGGAGCTGGTTCCACACCTACTGTTTTCAATTCTGAGCTCCCCTGGGGTTTTGAATCTGCTTCAACTCTACCAGTTCTCCTATCTGGTGGCACAATCCACTTGCCCCACACAATGTCATCCCTGCTAAAATAACAGGAAAGAGAGGAGAAGGGAGATGAAAGAATGGGGGGAAAGACAACAGGCAGAATAGCTCAGGCTCTGAAAATAAACTGGAACACAAGCCAGAAAATCAAAGAGCCATGGAGAGATGGTTAGGACAGAATCCTGTCCTGGGAGTAAATAATCAACAGAAGAATGGGAAGAGTGTTGGAGTCAAAATGCAACAAGAGGTAAGGCAAAAGGGGAAACCATCAAGAAGAGAAGGAGGAGGAGGAGGAAGAGGAAGAGAAAGAGGAAGAAAAGGAGGAAGGAGAAGGAGCAGAAGAAGGAGCCGGAGCCGGAGCCGGAGCCGGAGCCGGAGCCGGAGCCGGAGCCGGAGCCGGAGCCGGAGCCGGAGCCGGAGCAGGAGCAGGAGCAGGAGCAGGAGCAGGAGCAGGAGCAGGAGCAGGAGCAGGAGCAGGAGCAGGAGCAGCTACCAACGGCTCAGCTTCCTTGAATCCCAGTGGCCAGCTAAGGAACATCAGCTGCATTCACCTGCCTTTTCTATGACAGCACACGGATGCTTGCTTTCTACTACTCTAGACTTCAGTTCCCAGACAGAGTTCATCTGTAAACATTTGGCCCAACATTTTTATGTCTGTGTACCAGAGACTCACAACACTAGCAGTCTTATTAAACACACAAACCTAGTTAGAGATTCTAAGTGCCAGCCTCTGAAACGGTGGGGTGTGATCCCAAGTGAAGAATGGAAGAATCACGAAAGATTTGGCACCAGCAAAAGACTTCTGAAGACGCAGTGACCAACTCTTGAATCAGTTATGTGAGTCTGAGGTTTCTATGGCTGTGCTGGGCTGTGCCCTGTCATGGGACTTCACTGCATTGCTGGTCCTCAGTATTCAGACGCTGTACCCCTGCTTCCTGAAACACAGTTGTACATGATTGGCTGCAGTGTCTTCACTACACATACAGTTTTGTATCGTTGAAACATTATAGCTTAATTACAGGAAAATAAGACTTTAGATATTTTCTGTGGTCGTTTATCAGAAGGTTACTCAGATGCTGTCAATCCTCAGAAGGTGAGTATTAAATTAATGTGACATAGTATTGTACTGTGACAAATCATTTGACTTTTTTTTTTTTAAGTTGAGGGTTTGAGGATGTAGCTCAGTGGATAGAGTGATGGCTTAGCACGCAGAAAGCCCCAGATTCAATCCTCAACACTATATAAATTGTCAGTGGTGGTCCATATCTGTAATTCCAACATTCAGGCAGTGAAGGCAGAGATATTGGAAGATCAAGATCAGACTGGAGACATGGCTCAGTGGTTAAGAGTACCGGCTACTCTTCCAGAGGAACCTGTTCCCAGCACCTTCAAGGCAACAACTGCACTAACAATTCAGGGAATCCAATGCCCTCTTTTGGCCTCTGTGGGTATTGCATGCACACAGTGCCCAGGTTTACATGCAGAGAAAACATACATAAAATTTAAAAATAAAGGGGGAAAAAAAGTTCAGTGTCACCCTTAACTTCATATGGAATTCAAAGCTAACCTAAGATACTTTTAAAACTCTAAAGACAAAGATGAAAATAATAAAAATGATTGTTCATTAAATGAATTTTAACTTGGGATTAGGACATAATTTCCAATGATTTCTGAAATGACCCTAAACATACTTCTACCGTTATGTAATATGTATTTATATAACATGGTATTCTCAGTACTGCTGATTAAAAATATCAAAATATTGATCAACTTTGAAAACATCAAGGACACCTGCATCCTGCAGTATCAAACACTCAGCAAACGTTCAGTTCTTTATATAAAACAAATGAACACATTCATCTCATCAGTATGCAAATCTGCTTCAATCTTTAATGAATAATCAAATATAGTATACTAAAGAGTTATTTTGAAGTTGATTTATGATTTACTAAGAGTAAATATTTGACTCGTATACTTGTATATGCTTGTATACCTGGGATCATTTAAAACTTTTGGGGTGAAAAGAAGCCATAAACAGAAAAAGCCTAAGAAATCCTGATGTAAGTAGACTTTGGGGGTTTGAAAAAGGACTCTCTAGAAACAATGGCCGCTTAAGATACCACAGAGACACCTTTTTTCCTTTTAAGACATTTTTATACCTGGACTTTCTGGGCTTTTTGAATGGATGATCCTGGGGTACTCAAGCCCTTCATTTGGTTATTTTTAGCACGAGGAAAATCATCTTTTGCCTCAGAAAACTGAAATCAGAGATAGGCAACTCCATCAGCTCACATGCAACCGAAAAGCATTTTCTAAATCTTGTCCAATCTCCCTGCTTCCTTTCCTCCTGGCACTTTATCTCTGCCCGTGGTTTGGTTCATCCTTCTCTGCATCTCCTGTCTTCCTGCCTTGGTGGGAGGCAGAGTGAAACCTAGACCTTTGGTGCAAGAGAGTGTGTTACATAATATCTAGCTCTGAGATTTCCAGCTGCTATAGTTAGCTACGTCTCTCAATTAGCCTCCCATGTATTCTAGTATGTTCTTTTTTTTTTTTTTTAAAGATTTATTTTATTTTATTATATGTAAGTACACTGTAGCTGTCCTCAGACACTCCAGAAGAGGGAGCCAGATCTCGTTACGGATGGTTGTGAGCCACCATGTGGATGCTGGGATTTGAATTTATCACCTTCGGAAGAGCAGTCGGGTGCTCTTACCCGCTGAGCCATCTCACCAGCCCCCTCTAGTATGTTCTTTAGGCTATCCCAACTCACCTAAATCATCAAACTAACACTTACGGGTTACTTAACAAAAGATAGACTATCTCTTATAACTCTCACAGCAACTTGGGGAACATGGAATAGTTCCATTTTGTATATGAGGAAAAGGACACAGGAAAGTTAATTCCCTTGCCCAGGACACTGAAGAGCAGTTACTACAATATATTGTGATCTCTGGGTTTTCTCCCCTTCTCTAGAATCTGAGTCTCTTGAAGACAGAATCCCAAACATAAATTATATGAATTAAATTCCTGAGTGTTAATGTACTAATATTAAATATATTTAGTATTTAAATATTATCTTATTACTTCATGTATATATGATATATACATATGTATATACTTTTATATACATATATATTGAATACCATTTTTTCTTTATTTTTATTTCATGTGCAATGGTATTTTTTTTGTCTCTATGATTGCCTATGTTAGTGTGTTGGATTCCCTGAAAGGTGAGTTACAGACAGTTGTGAGCTGCCATGTGAGTCCTGAGAATTGAACCCCGGTCTTCTGGAAGAACAGCCAGTGTTCTTAACCACTGAGCCATTTCCCCAGCCCCTTGAATACCATTTATTTTTTTCAATGAAAGGCCCTCTGTTGTATGTATCTCAAGTATTAACTGATTGGTGAGGGAGAACTGAAAAGCTTCACTGTCCGAAGAGTTACCAACCTTCCTTCAGCTCAAAGAAACAAACTTTTTTTTTCTTAGTTTGTTTTCTGTTGCTGTAACAAAATACCCAAGGTTGTGTACTTTAAATAGAAGAGATTCATTTGCCTTACAGTTTGGAGATCCAAGAACAGAGCTCTTGTTATCTATTAATTTCCACTGTGGGCCTTTATGGCAGATGCCATCATTGTGAAAATGTATGTAAGAAGGAGAGATCACAATAACACAGGAAGCCAGAGAGTCAAAAACCAGAATCACTCTATTTTATAACACCCTACCAGCAGGGTCCCATGAGAATCACATCTTCCAAAGGTAGCTGGGCAGTTGTGGTATACACCTTTAATCCCAGCACTTAGGAGGCAGAGGCAGGTGGATTCCTGAGTTTGAGGCCAGCCTAGTCTACAGAGTAAGTTCCAGGACAGCCAGGGCTACACAGAGAAACCCTGTCTCAAAAACCAAAAACCAAAACAAAACAAAACAAAAAAACCCACCAACCCCCCCCCCCAAGACACAAACAAAACCCCTTAAAATTTAAGATGCTGAAGACGTGGCTCAGTGGTTAAGAGCACTGGCTGATCTTCCAGAGGTTCTGCGTTTGATTCCCAGCAACTATCTGGTGGCTTATGAATCTGCTGTCCTCTCCCAGCATGCAGACAGACATCCATACAGACAGAATTCTCAGACATAACAAAAGAAACAAGGCGGTGCTCCAATGACCTTCTCTCTGCCTATCTTCACTTCTTACTGATCCTGCCACGTTTTCAACATTGCCACACTGGAAGTAACTGAAATCAGGAGGTGTTGCTAACCTTCCAGGAATGAGTTGACTTCCTAGAGAGTGGTGAGGTGTTACATCACATGACGTCAGGCACACTGTTCCCCTTGCTTTGGGCAGCACCTTCCTTCAGAACCTGCCATAAAAACGTGGCAGCCATGTATTCTCAGTGATTTATTGAAGTTTCTCTGGACTTTAACTCTTTTGTTGCTAGGCTTTTTTAGAGATGGGGGGGTCTCACTAGATAGTCCAGCTTCTCAAGTTATGACATACATATATGACATACATATATGACATACATATATGACATACATATATGACATACATATACACACACCACCTTTGTTTATTTTGTTATGTATGGATGCTCTGTCTGCATGGATGCCTGAAGAGCATTATAGATGGTTGTGAGCCACCATAGGGTCATTGAAAATTGAACTCAGGAAGAGCAGCCTGAGACCTTCCATATACACATCTCATACAAGTATAAGCTACTATACCTAGCTCAAACATTTTAATAAGTAATATATTTAATTTATAAAATTAGTTAACGGCAAGGGTGGGTCCACGTGGTGGATAGTACATACGTGAAGGTCAAAGGGTAATTTTCAGAAGTTCTTACCTTCCACTTGAAGCAGGGTCTCTTGTTTCTGCTGCCGCTGTGGAGACCAGGCTAGCTTCCAGCCAGTTCTCCAGTCTTTGCATGCGGATCCCCCAGCACCTTGTCTGCCTGCATACCGCTATGCTCCCAACCATGCTGGTAACAGACTAAACTTTGGAGACTGTAAGCCAGCCCCAACTAAATGCTTCCCTTTATAAGAGCTGCTGTGGTCATGGTGTCTCTTCATCGCAATAGAAGGCTGACTGAGGCAGTGGGTGACGACAAGGAAACCAGGAGGAAGAGAAACGAAACAGCAAGGCCCGGGGCTGCAGGAGTAGGCTGGCCTTTGAACGTATGTGCAGCAAGGAATTTGGCCTTTATTCTGAGAGAATGGGGACTCGTGGGGTTTTAAAGTACTGGGACAATGCGATTTATAATTACTGCTACATCCTTGTCATTGGCCGCCACAGTCACAGAGCAATATACCTCAGCTTTTGAAAGCCTGACTATGAACTCCCTCTGGTTCACAAGGAGGATTTTTTTTTTTTTTTTGGTCAGGAGAAAGGTGCTCAAAGAGCTGGAAGCAGTTGCAAAGCCTCCCTACTTTTCCTGGCCCTGAGGTAAACTTTCCAAGGCTACCCCCTGGAGGAAGACAGCCATTTGCTCTCTCCAGGACATCCTCCAGCGGCAGAATCCTCTCATCAAGCTCACTCTAAGGATGCCCTGCACAGGACCATTCAGGTCCGCATCTATAGCTTCCAGGTTTAAACAATCCCAATTTCTTTTCCTAATTACTAGCTTCCCGTTTTTATCTCTTCAAATTTAAAGCTAACAGGTTTCTTTCTTTTTATTGTTGTTGTTGCTTTGGTTTAAGTTTGGTTTGGGTATTTTTTTTTTTTTTCCTGAGACAGTGTTTCTCTGTGTAGCATTCGCCTTGTAGAGCAGGCTGGCCTGGAACTCACAGAGATCCGACTGCCTCTGCCTCCTGAGTGCTAGGATCCAAGTCGCACATCACCACTGCCCAGCACTAAAGTTGTTTTTAAGACCCATGAGTCACATGTAGATGCTCACATAGTTAAACCATTTGTGAATCCTTTTATAAAATAATCCTGGGAAGAAGGTCCATTTATTAATGTGATAACTTTACAGACCAGATAATCGGAGCTCAACCACTAAGCAAGAGTATAGCTCTCCTGTTATTACTATATGGTTGGGAGCTGGAGAAATGGCTCATAGTTAAGAGTTATTGCTGCTTTCCCAGAGGACCCTAGTTAGTTCCCAGCATCCACGTGGGGCATCTGACTGACAACTGTAACTCCACCTCCAAGGTATCCAATACCCCTTTCTGGCCTCCTTAGACCCCCCTCTCTCTCTCTCTCTCTCTCTCTCTCTCTCTCTCTCTCTCTCATACACATACACAGAGAGAAAACAAACCTTAAAAACAACAAAAAACCCCCTCTTAACTCTAAAATCACATTATTTTCCAAAGACATGCACCTTTTCTCCAGTTGAAGTCAAAAGCACTCCTTTCTACCCAACCCTCATTTCTAGATTCCATTGACTTTTGTGACTGAGTCACTTTGAAGGCGTTTCCCTGCTGACCCTTGTCTATACCACAAATACACCAACAATTCCAAACGCCTCCCTCAGAGTCAATACAGGACACAGCGATGATACAGACAGGATTAAAATAAAACAAAAACTACGCTGAGGGCTCCTGTATGCTCGGGGTACATTTCGTAGCAGGGCAAGGAGCCCACACAATAAAATCCCATCTAAAACCTAGTTGTGTTTTGTTGATTAAATCCACTCCAATTCCCACACGATTTAGGAGAAAAGTCTACATAGAAGTGATCGCAGAGCCGGGCGTGGTGGCGCACGCCTTTAATCCCAGCACTTGGGAGGCAGAGGCAGGCGGATTTCTGAGTTCGAGGCCAGCCTGGTCTACAAAGTGAGTTCCAGGACAGCCAGGGCTACACAGAGAAACCCTGTCGCGAAAAACCAAAAAAAAAAAAAAAAAAAAAAAAAAGTGATCGCGGTGTTTGGGAAAGAAAGCGAGGAGAGCCGAAGAAAATGTGCTCAAAAGGAAATGGGGCAGAATCTCCTAAATGTGTGCGTTTGAAACACTGCAGCTCCTCGGAACAGAGGAAGCAAGCTGCTCAAAGCAGCCTCAGGGAGCGAAGGAGACCGCACAGCTAACTGCTCCGAGGGAAGCCACACTGAACCAAATGGCTTTGTCCGCCTGTCTAATCCTACCTTATTTTTTGGTGCTAGAGATTAAACTCACACCCCGCGGCCTCCTCTACCACTGAGCTGCACCGCAGGCTGGGGCTGCCAGGTGCTCTTGCCCTCAGCCAGGTCCACTCTGTGCTTACCGATTTCACCTAGCGATGCGGCCGCGTCATCCAGCCTAGTAAGGTGATATCAGGTAAGGACAGCCACAGGCTCTCATTTCACGCTTTCCTTGAGACGATGGAAAGAATGACATACACCTTCCTTGAACAGGCAGTGAAACTGGCCTAGCTATGTTACCACCAAGCCTTGAAGACACTTCTTTAACTCTTTAAAGAAAGAACAGAGAGGGGACATTATTCTCTGGTGTGAGCATCCTCTCAACTGGCTCAGTCTTAAGGATGCCGCTGGACAGAATCATTCAGATACAAATGTGTATCTGATGGTTGAAACACTAGCAATTTCTCAAAAATAGGCCAGGTGGTGGTGATGCATGCCCTTAATCCCAGCACTGGGCAGAGAGAGGCAGGAGGATTTCTGTGAGTCCAAGGACAACATAATTCTATCGAGTGAGTGCGGGGAGAGTCAGGGTTACACAGAGAAACCCTGTCTTCAAAAACCAAAACAAACACACAAATTAAAAAATAAATAAATAGGGCTGGAGAGATGGCTTAGTAGTTAAGAGCACTGACTGCTCTTCTGAAGGTCCTGAGTTCAAATCCCAGCAACCACATGGTGGCTCACAACCATCCGTAATGAGATCTGACACCCTCTTCTGGTGCATCTGAAGATAGCTACAGTGTACTTAGATATAATAATAAATAAATCTTAAATCTAAATAAATAAATAAATAAATAAATAGCTGGCATGGCGGTGCACGTCTTTAATCCCAGCACTCGGGAGGCAGAGGCAGGCAGATTTCTGAGTTCGAGGCCAGCCTGGTCTACAGAGTGAGTTCCAGGAAAGCCAGGGCTATACAGAGAAACCCTGTCTTGAAAAAACAAACAAACAAACAAACAAATCAACAATCATTTGCTCATTGTACATCACAACTGTTGATCTCTCTAGGTACAACCCTCCTGCTTGTAGCCTCTCTTTCCCTTTCTTTCTGTCACCTTCAGATCTATTTATTTATCTCCCTGTTACTATAATCACACTTGAATTCCTGGTCCTGTTTGCCCATCCCCACGCCCACTCTATTCTTACTTGGCATCTCCCTTCCTGAAGGTGACTAGATTCGAATGCAGGGCCTTGGTGGATAGCTCTTAGATCTTTATCCTCTCTGTGACTATAGGCTTCCTCCCCCCAACCCCTGCCCTGGATCATCTTGTCTAAATATAATGGCATTCTGGGGTAGTAAATAGGCACCTGCATATTAACAGTTAAACACAAAACCATGTCATGTCAAAGGATATGTTTTGTGATCATCCCGAAAGAGTGTGTGTGTGTGTGTGTGTGTGTGTGTGTGTGTGTGTGTGTGTGTGTGTGTGTGTGTATTTGTGGGAGGGGGCATTGTCCTGTATGGCAGCTACTGATGTAGAGGCAGAAAGCTATTCATCTCCCCCTAGTGGTTCCTCTAGGTATCTGTCTTTCTTATTTCCGACTTCTCCCAGTTCCATCCCAACAAAGAGCTGCAGAAATAATCCTCAAGCACAAGTCTGGTACTACTTTCTCTTCACCTTTCAACGACTCTTTACCACGCAAAGAACAAAAGCGTAACCCCTGCTCACCCACCTGCACTATGTAATTTCTCTTCCGTTTTGAGACAGGATCTTACGCAAGCAAGATGGACTTTAAGTCCCTGTGTAGCTGAGGATGACTTTGGACTTCAGAGTCTTCTGAGTGCCAGGGTTACAGATGTGTGACACCAGGGTTACAGATGTGTGACACCAGGGTTACAGATGTGTGACACCAGGGTTACAGATGTGTGACACCACACCTAGCTTATGTGGTATTGAAGACTGACCTGCAGCGTTCTGCATGCCAGGCAAATGTTCTACCAAATTGTGTTACACCCCCTAGAAGTTGAGGAGAGTCATCATCCCTATTCCTTGGGTTTGGTGCCTGGTTATGTTATTTTATAAATTATAGATAGGTTGTCATTTTAAGGGATAACTTGAAAATGATCATAATTTTGAACAGGAAGGAAATAGATGGGATAAATTACTAAATTTATTCTTGTTTGTTTGTTTGTTTGGTTGGTTGGTTGGTTTGGTTTTTCGAGACAGGATTTCTCTGTGTAGTCCTGGCTGTCCTGAAACTCACTCTGTAGACCAGGCTGGCCTCGAACTCAGAAATCCGCCTGCCTCTGCCTCCCAAGTCATAGAATTAAAAACGCGTGCCACCACTGCCTGGCTACTAAATTTATTCTTAAGCAAAACATTATATAGCCACAATCTTATATTGGCAAAAATCTTTATAATTGATACAAATTGAAGTTATAATTTTTTCATTGGTACAGAATTTATAGATTGATGCAGATTTAAAGTTTTCATTCATATGAATTTCTTTTAATGATGCAAAATTTGAAATTAATATTGCTACTCTTAAATAGGCATTGTGCCTATGCAACTCACTTAAGAATACAAGACTTAAGCCGGGCATGGTGGCACACGCCTTTAATCCCAGCACTCAGGAGGCAGAGGCAGGCAGATTTCTGAGTTCGAGGCCAGCCTGGTCTACAAAGTGAGTTCCAGGACAGCCAGAACTATAAAGAGAAACCCTGTCTCGAAAAAAACAAAAAAACAAAAACAAAAAAAAAAGAATACAAGATTTAGCCGGGTGTGGTGGCACACACCTTTAATCCCAGCACTCCGGAGGCAGAGGCAGGCAGATTTCTGAGTTCAAGGCCAGCCTGGTCTACAAAGTTAGTTCCAGGACAGCCAGGGCTACACAGAGAAACCCTGTCTCAAACAACAACAACAACAACAAAAGAATATAAGACTTAGAACCAGTCCTTCTAATAACTGCTATTACAAACTGTTTATGATGATTAAGTAACACAAGTTAAGGGCCAGATGATAAACTCATGGTTATATTAGATTCTGATCTAACTATATTAAGGTGCTTTCTACAATATTCAAATAGAAATAGCTAAGAATAATTAAGGTTTAACAACTCAGGTATGCCTTATATAGATAGTCTTCAAAAACATCAGAAATCACAGAATATGACATTTAATATTAATTCATTATTAAAGATCATTTGACTAGAGACTTGTCTGCTCCAAGAAGAAATTGAGCATCAAAACCTCCATGTGGAGGCTGGTAAGATGGCTCAGCGGGTAAGAGCACCTGACTGCTCTTCCGAAGGTGATGAGTTCAATTCCCAGCAACCACATGGTGGCTTGCAATGACCCGTAATGAGATCTGACGCCCTCCTCTGGTGCGTCTGAAGTCAGCTATAGTGTACTTATGTATAATAATAAATGAATCCTTGGACCGGAGAGAGCGGAGCTGACCGGAGCGAGCGGGGCTGGCCGGAGCGAGCGGGGCTGACCGGAGCGAGACTAGAGTGAGCGGGGCTGGCCGGAGCGAGTGGGGTTGACCAGATGAGTAAAAAAAAAACTCCATGTGGAGTTGCTCCAATTATGGCAAAATATACCCTTTTCATCTATAGACAAAAAAAAAAAAAAAGCCCAAGAAAGGACACACAGTGCAGCATAGTCGACAGTTTAGCTCTGCCAAGTCAAAGTAAACAAGCCCTTCATAGGTCCTGCTTCTCTTAAGATCTGTCAGCTGGTTCTGGGCCAGGAGGCTGATGACAGATGGGCCCACATTTTGAGTAACAGGGGACTGTTCAAGTTAGTCAGCTATATCTACAACTTGTTTTAAGTTTTGTAAGCTATGTTTTTGTGCTTCCTATATATTCAGGTAATATTTAATTTATTCTTGGCTTTCTGATGCAGTTGAAGACTAGTTATAGTCTCGTAATAATACTTTAAGTTGTTTAGCCTTGAGGAAGATGATATAGAAAGGATGGTTTTCAGATGCTAATACAAGTTAAAGTCAGAACAAAATTCAGATATAGAATCGTAAACTCTTTCAGTCAGCGTAAATAGTAGAGTACCTCATCTAATTGACAAATATGGTGGACTTGATATTAATTGCATATCATACTTTGTAATTTTCATAATTTTTATGATTATGCTCAACTTATGTCTGAGAGAAGCGCCTTTTTAAAATTTGGACAGAAAGGGTGAGCTGCTGGGAATTGGTTCTAATGCTTTGTCTTATTTTGGCTCCCCAAAGCCCTGCTTCCAGACCTGAGGGGCCCTGCCCCTAGCTGGCTTCGATTGGTAATAAAGATTTGCTGTACAGCCAATGTCTGAGCAGGGAGACAGGGCGGGACTTTTAGATTGCTTGGGCAAGGGACCAGGGGAGAGAGGAGGAGGAGAATCATGACTCTGAGGAGACGGATCAGAGTTAAGAGCTGCAGGAGAAAAGTGATCCAGCCATACAGGTGGAAAGGGAAAACAGTCCTGGTGGGAATGGAGGAGGCTGCCCTGAAGTTTTCATTTTACATTTGTGTGTTAAGTCAGGAATACTGGAGGAGAGTGTGTGCTAGCCACGGGGAGGTTTAGAAGTGCTCAGCCACTGAGCTAGTCAAAGCATATCAAAATTAGCTGACGTGTGTGTGTGTGTGTGTGTGTGTGTTTCATTGGCGAATCCAGAGCTCTTGGGCAGGTGCAGTGAGAGACTTACCAGGAGGCAAAGTGGCTTAATTAACTGCTACACTTCTCTATATATAATACTATAATACTATATATATATACTATATAATACTATATATAATACTATATATAATACTATATATATATATTACTATACCCACATACACATTTATTTCCACACACACACATATATACTAGTGACTACTGATATGTTTATAAAATGATAAAGAGAGGGGGGATATATTCTATGGAGGCATAGAAAGATATAGGGGAAAGAGGTGCCTCTGTGGGCCTATGCTGAGGCATCCCTTCCCCCTGAGGGACCAGCCACAGGACCATATAGTATAGAATAGAGTTTATTCGGGGCATGGGGAGGGGAGTCAAGAGGGTAGGAGAAGCAGAGAAAGGCAGAGATAGAAAGAGTAGAGAAGTAGAGGGGTGGAGGCCAGCCATGAGCATGTGGAGAGAGAGGGGGAGAAAGGTCGAGAGGACAGAGCAGGGGCTGGAAGACACAAGAAAGAGAGTAAAGAAGCAGGTAAGCAGCCCCTTTTATAGTGAGTCAGGCATACCTGGCTGTTGCCAAATAACTGTGGGGTGGAGCTTAGACAGAATGCTAACAACTACATTCTGGGTATCATGGAGAACAGCTTTTTTTTTTTTTTCTTCCTGAGGTTGAATTACCTTACTTAATATTATAAGTCCACTCATTTTCCTACAAATTTTGTGATTTCATTTTTTCTTTAGAACTGAATAGTATTCCTTTTCTTTTTCTTTTTCCTTTTCTTTTTCTTTTTCATTTTCATTTCATTTCGTTTCGTTTTGTTTCTGTGTAGCCCTGGTTGTCCTGGAACTCTCTCTATAGACCAGGCTGACCTAAACTGCACGGAGTTTGGCCAGCCTCTGCCTCCCGAGCGTTGGGACTAAAGTCATGTGCATCACTGCCCAGCTCCATTTTTTAGAGAGAGAGATAGTTCATTTTACTTTCATCTGTTGACGGACAACTAGGTTGATCTTAATTCTTTGCTAGAGTGAATAAATCAGGAATAAACACAGAGGTGTAACTATTCCTATGTGTTCTGAGTAAATGCCCAGGAATGGAATAACAGGTTCATATGATAATTCTAGTTTTAATTTTTTTGAGAAATCACCAAACTGATTTCTACAATGGCTGTATTAATTTGCACTCCCACCAACAGTGACTAACAGTTCCTTTCTCTCCACATCCTTCCCAGCGTTTGTTGTTGGATCTATTGATGAGAGCCATTCCGACAGGGGTGAGATGGTATCTCATAATAATTTTAATTTGCGTTTCCCTGATGATTGAGGACACTGAACACTTATTGGCCGTGTTTTTTTTTTATTTTGAAAAGTGTCTATTCAATTCATTTGCATTTATTGACAGGTAGTTTTGTTTCCGTGGTATTTAGTTTCTGCAATTCTTATAAATTCTGGATATTTGCCTCTTGTCTGAAATATGGCTGGTAAAGATGTCTTCTCATACTGTGGACTGTTTCTTTCTAATTGTGTCCTTTTCTGAATAGAAACGTTTTCATGAATGTAGTCTGTTGATTCTTAGGGTTAGTTTCTGTGAGTGTGCTATTTTAAAAGTTCCTGTCCAAAGCAGTGTCTTTTTTTTTTTTTTTTTTTTTTTTTTTTTTTTTTTTTTTTTTTTTTTTTTTTTTTTTTTTTTTTTTTTTTTTTTTTTTTTTTTTTTTTTTTTTTTTTTTTTTGGCTTTTCGAGACAGGGTTTCTCTGGGCAGCCCTGGCTGTCCTGGAACTCACTTTGTAGACCAGGCTGGCCTCGAACTCAGAAATCCGCCTGCCTCTGCCTCCCGAGTGCTGGGATTAAAGGCGTGCGCCACCACACCCGGCTATAAGCAGTATCTTTTTTAAAATTTAATTTTATTTTATGCACATTTCTTGCATGTGTGTTTGTGTGAAGGTGTCAGATCTTGAAGTTATAGTCAGTTGTGAGCTGCCATGTGAGTTCTGGGAAGTGAAATCGGGTTCTCTGGAAGAACATTCAGTGCTCCTAACGGCAGAGCCATCTCTCCAGCCCCTCCAACCCAATATCTTGACAACTATCCTCTATGTTTTCTTCTGGAAGTTTCAGTGTTTCCTGTTTTAGATAATGAGTTTTGATCCATTTTGAATTGATTTTTGTACAAGGCGAATGATAAGGATCTAATTTAAATAATTTAGTAGGTTCTCGACAGTGCTCTAAACTTCTCTTTCCAAACACTTGCTTACTCCTTCTCTGAAGTCTGATCTCTTATCTGTTATTATAGCACAAAATGGTATTTAAACTGTCATTTCAGGTTTTTGGAGTCTGGTGTAAATGGAGGCAAGAAGAAACAATTCCCTTTTTGCTGTGCTTCTATAATTCTCTTTTTTAATCAGAATTCAAGAAGGCGCCTATTAGAAGTTCTTTCAGGCTCAAAGCCTCTCCTCGTTTCGACACTTCTTTAGGTCCTCAGATCTTTTCAGTATCTGAAGATTTTTGAGTCCAGTCCTTGGTGCATCCTCGTTGCCCGGAGACCGCGGTGCGTCCCAGCTAACAACCGTTGCTATGGGCGGAGACTTCTAGCCAACTGTGCAGTCCTTAGAACGCTTGCGACAAAATCGAAATCTCAACTCTCGCGCGGTTTCGTCTTCCGGGTGTCGCTGGGGCTGTCCTCCGAAAACTGCGTGACGATGTGTGGGGACTGTGTGGAGAAGGAGTACCCCAATCGGGTGAGCAAGTGAGCGCGAAGAGCCTCCCGCAGGCTCGGTGTTCGACCGATAATCCTAGACAGTCCAGGGCCCACTCTGCTGTCCTGTCACCCCAGTGACCCTGCGTACCGGCCGCAGGTCCCCTCCCTGGTGGCTGACGTCAGCGGTCCTTCCGGTTCTGTTGCTGGGGACAACGGGGAACCCTCAAGATTACCTACCCACCCAAATTTGTCAACTATCGCAGACCCTGAGGCCCAACTGCTATCCCGGCTTCATCCTCCAGCTCGATTTGATGGAATTCTTTTTACCTCATTCTGTCGCTGAATGAACGTCTGAGGTCATTTTTTTAAAAATCCACTTTTTTTGAGACAGGTTTTGTGTGGCCCAGGCTGGCTTCGAACTCTCTATGTACCCGAGGAGGATTTTGTTAGACTTTGATCCTCCTTCCACATAACTCTCGAACGCTGGCAATACAAGCGCGCGCCACTGGGCTCCATTTAGAAAATGTTAGGGATAGAAGTGAGAGCTTGGTGCGGTGGCAAGCTTGCCGACTGAGCTACACTTCTTGGTCCAACCCACGTTTGAAGATGGTAGAACTGGCCCCCAGAGAGGACCCATCACCTGCCCGGGTCTGAGAGCCGAGACTAGATTGTGATCTCCCACTCTGCCTCGTCCTGTTCTCTTTATTCCTTGCGCCTTCTCTTTCCCCTTCCCTTCTTGACACTAAGGCCTGACCCCAGGGTGTGTCCCTACCAGGCAAGCACTCTGCCAACAGAACTATACCCCCAGCCTTTATTTTAAGCCTTTGCACCTCTCGGGCTTAAGAGGTTTTGACGCTTGGCTCTTACCATTCTTTTAGGGAATCGTTACTGCACATTGATGTGTGTAGAGAGTGCTTGGCTGGTCTGTGAAGGAGTGACTACCAAGGAAGGCTCTGGGCTGCTTATGGGCTTGCAGTTTGGGGCAGGCGTAGGATTGACAGGCTGCTATTTAAACGTAGTGAAATGGAAGATTGTGGTGTTAACCATCCAAATAAGGTGGTTTTGGACGATGATTTAGGGGGAGGAAGAAACTGCAGGAGAATAGCAAGATGAAGGACCCTTGTGTTGGCTGGGAGGGAAAACGACTTCATAGTTCTTTCTCTTAATATTTTGTGAGTGATGGGCACACGCCTCTAATCCCAGCACTCAGGAGACAGAGGCAGGCAGTTCTCCAAGTTCAAAGCCAGCCTAGTCTATAGAGCTAGTTTGAGGACAGCCAGGGCTACACAGAGAAACCCTGTCTTGAAAAACAACAACAACACCCCCCCCAAAAAAAAAAAACTTTTTTGAGTTATATATAAGTCTTTTGAGATTGTTATGTTAGATGAATTTTCATTATGGTACAATCACTTTGGTTTATAAAGTAATTACCATTCATTATCAAATTTAAATGTCCCCTGGAATGACACAGAAATACTTATCCTAGAAAAATGCATGGGCTCTTATCTCCTGGCAATGTGTATAAGAATGCTTGTAAGATCATTACTTGTCGTAGTAGGGCCCGAGCAAAACTTGTATTCGTAAAAGGAAATGTCCTAAGAGTAGGGTTGTGAGTGTGAATTAGCATAGAGCAAGTGGAAGCGGTTTGGCAGTATCTGGGGACACTTGGTTGTCACAGTGAAGGAGCTCCTTGACATCTAATGGGTAGAGACTGAGGATTATGCTGCAGTGCACAGGACAGCCATCAAACCAAAGGTCTGTATGCCCCAGTGTCAGTAGTGCACAGGTTAAAGAACGCAGAATTACAGCAATGGGAGTACTAGAGTCAGATACAGCAGTCTGACTTTAGTCTTATAGTATTGGTGAAAGAACACATGAAGTGCAGCTGTAAATGAAGCAAACTAAACTACAGTATGACTTTCCTGGTTGGTAAAACAAGAAGTTACTCTAAAGACATTGTGTTGATGGCTGCTAAACAGAGTATGATCGAGAATGGTTATATAAGGGGCCAGAGAGATTGCTCGGTGATTGGTGCTATTGCAAAGGACCTGGATTCAGTTCCTGGCATGGCAGCTAGCAACTGTCTATAACTCCAGTTCTGGGGATCCAACTCTCTGTGGGTACCAGGCAGGCATTGATATACATAAAATAACTATAAATCTCTCAACAATAAAAAGTGGGGGAGAAGCTTCTGAAATATAAGAAGTGGTTTTTTTCTTAACTGGTGGTTCTGCTGTTTGCTTTGTAATTATTCTGTATGTTTCTGCTTTTATTATTTTTCTATATTGTGTTTTAGTTCATGCTCTTTTTAATCTAGAAAGGGGTTTTTAATAAGGTCTTAATGATGGCCATTGCCCACTGGGCACCATGAGGGAAAGCTTCCTGTGGAAGTTATTAACAGAGTTGTTAGGGGCTAGAGAGATGGCTCAGAAGTCAAGAGCATTTAATGCTGCAACAGAGACTCCAAGTTTGTGCCCACTGCTCACGTCAGGCAGCTCACAGCAGTCTCAGCCCTGGCTCAGGAGATCCAGTGCTCTCTCTCCTCTGGCCTCCACAGGCACTGCACTCATTACTCATACACAGGCAAAGACATCGGCACGGTTTTTTATCTTTCAGAAGGGCAGTTGGTTCATTCTTTTCTTCCCCCGCCCCCAGAAGTAGCAAGATAACTTTATTCCAGGTAAAATGCTAGTGCAGATTAAAGGGAGATGCACTGGGCTGGCGCTCGCCCGCCAAGCCCGCCAGTCTGAGTTCCATTCCCTAGGACTCACACAGGGGAGGGAAAGGCCAAGTGCTGCAAAGTGTCCCCTGACCTCCGCATGGAGAGTAAGTGTGCACCCGCAAAAGGAAGAGATGCGACAAGCAGAGAGATGGACTGTCGTTGGCATAGAAGAAAAGAGACAGAGAAGTGAGAGGAGAGTCTAGAACGTGCCCGTGCCATTCTGTTTTTTTGTTTGTTTGTTTGTTTTTCGAGACAGGGTTTCTCTGTATAGCCCTGGCTGTCCTGGAACTCACTTTGTAGACCAGGCTGGCCTCGAACTCAGAAATCTGCCTGCCTCTGCCTCCCAATTGCTGGGATTAAAGGCGTGCGCCACCACTGCCAGGCTGAATGTGCCATTCTGAAGCTGTCATTCTGTTAAATAATCAAAGGGCTGCCCTGCGAAAGAGTTAAGTGCTTCTTTGGAGTTGGAGAAGACAGATTTAGAAATAAGTAGTGGGTAAATACTAAGAAAGTTCCCAGTGCGACGTGAGACATGGGGTGGAGAACTCTAAAGGAATGCAGTGCAGTCTTGTTTACTAGAAGCAAAGCGGCCACTTAGAATCCCTAGGTTAATTAAATTCAGAATTATTTTTCCAGAGCCAAGGATTCTTCTTTCAATTAACTGGAACTCATTAAGGCTATGGCATATATTTTTTAAAATTTATTTTGTTATTTTTAATTACAAGTATGTGTGGTATGCACCATGGCATATTTTAAAGAATATAAGCCACCATCCACTAATTTTAAAAAAGAAAAAAGAAACAGAAACCTGGTGGGTGGTGACGCAGGCCTTTTATCCCAGTACTCAAGGCAGAGGTGGATTACTGAGTTCAAGGCCAGCTTGATCTACAGAGTGTGTTCCAGGACAGCCAGGACTACACACAGAAACCCTGTCTTGAAGAAGAAAAAAAAACCCAAACAACAAAAAGAGGTTTCTCTGCATAGCCTTGGCTGACTTGGACCTCAGTCTGTAAACCAGGCTGGTTTTATTCGGAAGCTCTTCAGTAAGCAATAGTGTGATATTTAGTTATTTATCTTTGGGTAGTTGTTTCTTACAGACTAGAATGCACAGATCTAGGGTCCATTCTAGCCTCTGACTTTCACATGTAGTGTAAGTGTGCACCCCCAAAATAAATAAAGGCAGGGTTCTAGCCTCCTGGCCTGTAATGCTTGCTGTACTGAGAATTTGAAATCATGCATGAGTTTACTTGAAAATAGACCACCAGCAGGGCGTGGTGGCACATGCCTTTAATCCCAGCATTTGGGAAGCAGAGGCAGGCGGATTTCTGAGTTCGAGGCCAGCCTGGTCTACAAAGTGAGTTCCAGGACAGCCAGGGCTATACAGAGAAACCCTGTCTCCAAAAACCAAAAAAAGAAAGGAAGGAAGGAAGGAAGGAAGGAAGGAAGGAAGGAAGAAAGAAAGAAAGAAAGAAAGAAAGAAAGAAAGAAAGAAAGAAAGAAAGAAAGAAAGAAAGAAAACAGACCACCAGTTTTCTGAACCCAATTTTTAAAAATTATTGTTCCTTTGTGCATGGGCGAGGGTGTGCATGGCTGTGGTGACTGTATGGGAGTCAGAGGGCAGTCCTCAGGAGCCCATCACCTTCCAGCTTGGGCTTCAGGGATGGAATTCAAGTCGTCAGGCTTGGACGGCAGCCACTTTTACCTAGTGAGCATCTCGCTACTTCCCTGCCAAGTTTTTAAAAACTCAACTGTGAAGCATTGTTTTTTTCCAGAAAAGCATTTTGCAAACCAATTGTACCTAAAACTATATTACATTTTCTAAGATTGTAACAAAATATTTTCAACACAGTGTGAATGAAACTTGAGTTGCATATATTTCTCTTCAGCTTTAGACTGTAATGACTTATGGTACCACAAAAAATGAACCGCTAATTGAATCAGAGACAAAAATCTGTGAATTAGTGATGTACAAATAAAAATTACATTTTATATACTTTATTTAAAACTTAACTTTCAGGCCGAGGGGCGTGGTGGTGCACGCCTTTAATCCCAGCACTTGGGAGGCAGAAGCAGGTGTATTTCTGAGTTCGAGGCCAGCCTGGTCTACAAAGTGAGTTCCAGGACAGCCAGGGCTATACAGAGAAACCCTGTCTGATCCATTGAAGCCTTTACCCTTCTCTGCCTCAGTCACACACACTCTTAAAGGCTGTCGTCTGTAGGTAGATTTGCTTGTTTTGTGGTATTAGCAAAGGCATGAGAAGAAGCCCTTTTCAACAGTGCAGATACTTTTTTTTTTTTTTTTTTTTTTGGTTTTTGGTTTTTGGAGACAGGGTTTCTCTGTATAGCCCTGGCTGTCCTGGAACTCACTTTGTAGACCAGGCTGGCCTCGAACTTAGAAATCTGCCTGCCTCTGCCTCCGGAGTGCTGGGATTAAAGGGGTGCGCCACCATGCCTGGCTTGCATACACTTACCTTTAGTAGTGACTTATTTGTTTCTATTTTGATTGATTTAATCCTAGTTTTTTGGCCTATCATTTAAAAATACTTCTAAAACTTTCTGATTTACTTTTCATATGGAATGTTGCTTTTCCCTGTAGTTTGTAAGTATTTGGACTTAGTTCTCTAGGCAAATGCTCTACCACTGAGCCACATCCCCAGCCCTATGCCTCTCTGGCAAACACACTTGTAGTCCTTTGAAAGTCATGGACTTAACATGTGCATCAAGTACCCATATAAGTAGTAATTCTGTAGGAAAGCCAGTTACTTTTTTTTTTTTTTTCGTTTTTTCAAGACAGGGTTTCTCTGTATAGCCTTGGCTGTCCTGGAACTCACTTTGTAGACCAGGCTGGCCTCGAACTCAGAAATCCGCCTACCTCTGCCTCCCAAGTGCTGGGATTAAAGGCGTGCACCACCACGCCCGGCGAAAGCCATTTACTTTAAAAAGTACGTAGAGCAGATGTGTTCTGGCTGTGTCTTTGGCTTGTAGAGACTTTAGTCATTTGGTCAGTTTCACCAAAGGTTTCAAAGTGTAAGAGAATTCCTGTTCTCATACTGTAGGGCACCACCTGTCTGGAGAATGGATCATTCTTACTGAACTTTGCAGGCTGCGCCGTATGCAGTAAGCGGGACTTTATGCTGATCACAAACAGATCCCTGAAAGAGGAAGATGGAGAAGAAATAGTTACCTATGACCGTAAGTAGAGTTCGTTTTGAAATGCAGATCTGTTAGTAGGCATCAGCTTTCAGAAGTTGGTGTGTTGTATGGATGTTCTGAGGGCGTGTTCAGTGCTATGTTACAGTGCCCAGTTACTGGTAAGTTACTGAGAGGAAAATACACTTAGGACTCCTTTACCTAGCATCTCCACGCTGTGAATAGCATAACATATAGGTCTAAATGTGATCTTCCTGTTTCTGCCTCTTCAGCGCTGAGATTATAGATGTGTGCCACCATGCCCCACCAGTTGTAAAGACTTTATATATCACCTCAATGAGATGACTTCTTGGTGGTTTGGTTTGTTTGTTTTTTGAGGTAAGATCTCATTTTGTAGCTCAGGCTAGTCCAGAACTCATTCTATAGCCCAAGCTTCCTGGAACTCACGGCTGTCCTGCCTCAGCTTCCCAAGTGCTAGAATTAAAGGCGTGAGCCACTGCTCCTAGCCAGGTATTTCTTTAAACCTTGGATTCGTGGGTTTTTAATAGAATGGGGTCCTCTAGTAGGCATAAAGGTCAGGACCAGCCTGGTGTGGTGTTTCACCCCTGCTGAGCCAGCACTCAGGTGGTGGAAGGAGGATCAGAGGTCCAAAGACAAGCAGGGCTGAAGAGTGGGGGAGGGGAAGAAGAGGGGGGAGAGTGTCACAGTATAGTACCATTTTCCCTGGTACTGAAAAGCACTGGCATGCTTTGGTATTTCCTGCTTTGCTCTGTCCTCCTGTCCCACTGTCCTCCTGTCCCACTGTCCATCTCTTGCCTCTTTTTCTTGCTTCCATCACTGGACCTTCCCATCCTCAACCCTACGAAAAAACATGGAGAGAAAGGGAATGCGCTTTGAGAACAGTGCTAAGAAGTTCTTTGTGTGAATGTGCACATTATGTGTACATGTCATACATACATGCTATATGTACTAACATGTTATGTGTACAAGTTAGCACCCAGACATTGTGATGAATACTTAAACTGCTCTGCATTTCCTTTCTGTTTTTCTTCTGGTTCTTGGCATATTCTGAATATGAATAAGGAACAAGTAATCTGATAATATTTTTAAAGACAAGTTGAAAAGCATCAAGCTCTTAGAATAGGCTCAGTTGGGCTGGTGAGATGGCTCAGCGGGTTAGAGCACCTGACTGCTCTTCTGAAGGTGATGAGTTCAAATCCCAGCAACCACATGGTGGCTTACAACCACCCGTAATGAGATCTGACGCCCTCCTCTGGTGCGTCTGAAGTCAGCTACAGCGTACTTATGAAGAATAATAAGAAATGAATCCTTGGACCAGAGAGACCAACTGGAGCAAGTGAGGCTGTCTGGAGCGAGCAGAGCCGAACGGGGATGGCCAGAGCAAGTGGGGACGGCCAGAACGAGTGGGGCTGACTGGAGCGAGCGGGGTTGAGCGGAGTGAGCGGGGTTGACCAGAATAAGGGAAAAAAAATAGGCTCAGTTAAAAATACTCCTGAAGGTGTATGCCTCCCTTTTCAAGCCTATGTCCCCTTTAAGATGTGGTTTTTTTTTTTTTTTTTTTTTTTTTAAAGTAGCAGGGCAGAGTGAGTAAGAGTCAGATTCTTAGGTTAAAAGTTCTGGCTCCAAATCTCCTATCTCTGTAGTCATCTGCTTACTTAACCATAGTGTGCCTTTTTTTCCGGACAAAGTGGAAATAATATTATATCTCATTGAATTTGAGATTACAGGAATAGCTAAAAACATATTTAAAGAGAATCTGGGGCTGGTGAGATGGCTCAGCGGGTAAGAGCACCCGACTGCTCTTCCGAAGGTGATAAGTTCAAATCCCAGCAACCACATGGTGGCTCACAACCATCCGATCTGGCTCCCTGTTCTGGAGTGTCTGAAGACAGCTACAGTGTACTTACGTATAATAAATAAAATAAATCTTAAAAAAAAAAAAAGAGAGAATCTGGCACACAGTAGCCACAGTTTACCAATTATTGTTACGTTGTTTTTGGTTTTAGTATCGTTTTGTTACCTTAAATTCACTTTCCTGCCCACAGTTGGTTTTCTTTATCCTGGTTATACTGCACATTTACTGTCATTCCTGAGGATAACAGCTTCTGCGTAGCTAGGTGGGGTCACACTTTTAAAAACACACAATACTAGACTTGGTGGCACAGACCTTTTACCCTAGCTACTTGCTGACAAGCACCTTTACTCAGCCTTGCCAGCTTGATCCCAGCTACTCAGGAGACTGAAAGGCCAAGGCCTGCTTGGGTTGCAGAGTGAGTTCAGAAGCCAGCCTGGGCAACTTTGTGAGACCTTGACTTAGACATGACAAGAAGGTTGGGAATGTAGGTCAGTGGCAGAGTCCCTCTCTGATTGGTCCCTAGTACTGCAAAAGTAAACCAGTAAGAGAGCGGCACCTGAGTATCTGCTTTCTGTAGGGAGCTCTCAATGGGAATTATATGTGTGCAGGGAGCCCTCGAGGTCAGTATTCTAATGGGTCCCCTGCTGTGTTAAATGGGACAGAGTTAAAATTCCTTTGAAATACGATATGCTGAGATTATAAATTTCATTGTTTTAACAACCTTCTCCAGACTTGATTATGTGTCTTTGTTTTGGCAGATCTGTGTAAGAATTGTCATCATGTAGTAGCCAGACACGAGTATACATTCAGCATCATGGATGAATTTCAGGTAATGTATATGAGGGTATTGTTGAGGAGGGACACAGACTCAAAGTACTCTTGAGCATCTATATATACGTTTTGTAGTGAAGTGCTAGCAGTTATTACTGGAGCCCATCCCTGTCTTTACCTGTGTATGCTGGGAAACTTTAAAGGTGGGTGGATCTTCACCTGAGTCACAAGTCAAAAATGTGTGCTTTACAGTGACATTCGGTCCTGTCATCTTATTTAATTAACCCATTATGGGTTCTCAAAAAAAAAAAAAAGATTTAAAAGATTTTTTTTATGTGTGTGTGTGTGCCTTTGTGTGTGCCCGTGTGTGTGTATACCACCTAAGTTGCCCCCATAGAACAGAAGAAGGCCCTAGATACCCTAGAAGTGGACTAACAGATGGTTGTGAGCCACCTTGTGGGTGGTAGGAACTGAACCTGGGTCTTTGCAAAAGCAGCAAATGTTCTTCACTGCTGAGCCATCTCTCTAGCCTGCCATTACAGGTTTTTATGAGATTACTACTGTGGTACCTTTTCTCTAAGTGCTGTGGGAATTACACAGTTGGCTTTCTTCAAGTATTGGCTACTGGGTAGTACCAGCAGTAGCAGCACATACCTTTAATCCCAGCACTGGGGAGCCAGAGGCAGGCCCACAGTGAATTCCATATGTTGTCTTGGTGGGTATGAGTCTGACAAGGAGGCTGCCTTTGTTTGCTCTTGTTGGTGTGTGGATTTGAGCAACTCTTTGGTTTCAAGTATAGTAAGTTGTTGTTTTCTACTTTGTTAAGCTAAACTTCAAGATTGGAGGATAAAAACAGAACCACCAGAGAAAAGGGGTTGGTTATATTTTCTTGCAGTCAGGGGAGCATGTGAAGAACTCTGGTCTCTGGTGTAGGCCCATGGTTGCTGAACATTCTCAGATCTGATGGTCAGGAAGAAAAACTGGACAGCAGTGGGCTCTGACACTGCGTGCGACCCAGGGCTCTCTCTCACGGCACTTGTTTTCAAGCTTTCAGACAGACTTTGTGTGAACTTCCTATTTATCCAAAAGATAAGAATATCAGCTTAGAACTTTCAACAGTCCAGGGAAAGTTTATCAAGTCATTCAAATTTGGATAGTATTTACTTAGGAAGATAAAAGTTAATCTGTTGCCCGGCATGGTAGCGCACGCCTTTAATCCCAGCGCTTGGGAGGCAGAGGCAGGTGAATTTCTGAGTTTGAGGCCAGCCTGGTCAACAGAGTGAGTTCCAGGACAGACAGGGCTACACAGAGAAACCCTGTCTCGAAAAACCAAAAGAAAAAAAGTTAATCAGTTGCAGTAGAACCATAAAATATCATAATACCCCTCAGTGGTATTTTTAAGTTTTTACTTTTTTTTTTTTCAGATTTTATTTGATTTTACTTTCATGTGTGTGGGTGTTTTGCCTGCATGTATGTCTATGTACCATATGCATGCAGTGCCCACAGAAGCCCCAAGAAGGTGTCAGGGAGTTACAGTTGCAAGCTGCCAATGGCTGCTAGGAATTGGACCCAGGTCCTCTAGAAGAGCAGCCAGTGCTCTTAACCACTGAGCTATCTCTCCAGTCCCCAAGTTTTCTTATTTTATTCTGTGTATGATTATTTTGCCTGCAGTATAGTGTGTCACAATTGTGCCTGGTGCCCATGAAAGCCAGAAGAGGGCACTAGATCCCTGGATCCATAGGGGATCTGGAGCCACACATGGCCAATATGTGGGTGCTGGATACCAAACCTAGATCTCCTACAAAAAGCAGTAAGGACAGCAAGTGCCCTTAACTGCTGAGCCATCTCTAGTCCCTCACTCAGAGTTTAAGTGGAAAAAAAGGAACATAGTCACATGTGTCAGGGTGTGATCTCAAATGTTTTGTTCAATCTAAACATCTTTTTTTTTTAAAGATTTATTTTATTTATTATATGTAAGTACACTGTAGCTGTCTTCAGCCGCTCCAGAAGAGGGAGCCAGATCTTGTTACGGATGGTTGTGAGCCACCATGTGGTTGCTGGGATTTGAACTTATCACCTTCGGAAGAGCAGTCGGGTGCTCTTACCCACTGAGCCATCTCACCAGCCCCCAATCTAAACATCTTGACCATAACTATTTAATGTCCAAATTTTATGCCTTAAAATATTTATATAATATGTGTACCTTAGAGCAAAACCATGGCTCAGGGAATAGTAGTGGCCAAAGAAAGTGACCACTTTGGGCTTAAAGCCCCCTAGCTCTGCTTTAATGAGGAAATGAGCTCACGCAGCTCTCTTCCTGAGTGCACATGGTGTCTTTAGAACCCTGACTGCATATTGAGATTGCTTTCTATTTCCTGACACAGCTGTTGTGAAGCACTTCCGTGAGACCAAAGTCCAGCCATTTTCCCTGACTGAGTGCAGCCACCTTCCAACAGCCCCCCAAATTACTCTGGGTAGACACAAGAAAAGGAAAAAGGAAGATGGCTGTAGTTATAGTGTCTAGCTAATTACCACTCCTCCTGAAAACAGAGGCCCTTGGGCTGCGCTCTGCCTGCAGTCTTATTTTACCGACCCACATCCTGTTCTCCACTGGTAGATGGTTTAAAGAGTGTTCTTCTGTGCGTCCTCGTTGGCCTTTTGTGGCATCCTTGCTACAGCACAGTGATCGTTACCCCACGGCTGGGCTGCCCAGCTTCTCTCCCTTCCCCCAGCTCTCTCCGAGAGACCCCATAGGAAGTAGTGTTTCAGCAGCAGCCTCTGCTCCCTTCTGCCCACTGCAGGAGGATTATACTTCCTCTTCTTGAAAGCTGCTCTGCCTCATTGCCTGGACGATCACATGGTACTGTCTCCAGCATCTTTCTAGATTGAAAATGTTATATTAAATTAATATTTGTATTTTATATTATCCAGTGCCCTCTTTTGGCCTCTGTAGGTACTGCCTTTACATATTTCCACCCATAGCACACACAAAAATACACACAATTTTTTTTGTTTTAAAATTATATTAAGCATACTTAGTTCTTATTTTGTTAAAAATAATTTAAACTAGTTTCACTTAGCCACTTCTGTGACCAACTCTGGAAGCAACTTTTTACTTCTTGCTTTTTCACCTGAATAGTTTTGTTTTGTGCAGCCCTGGGGACCCTCTGGCCTTATCCCCAAGTGCCGAGGAGTGAGCCTGCACCACATGGCTTGGCTTTGAATATTTCCTTAGCCAGCTCTTCTGATTTCCCCAGTTTCTCTGAGCTCCCTGTAAAATGCCTTCATTTGCATTTGAGTAAATCTACCCTCCCATAGGCTTTCTGCAACCTGTCCAAATCCTCTACTTTTTCCCATTCTAACTCATTCAGTGTCTTTCCCAGACCTAGGTCTAACCATCATCTTTTTAAACATTTCTACTCTTGAAGTCCATACTGCAGTCCATACTGTTTTTCCCCCTTTCTTTTAAAATAATTTCTAACTGTTTTTTCCCCCTCATTCTCTTTTCTGTATTTTGATGGCAAGGCCACAGGGGGCACGATGGAGAGCGATGTACAGAAAGCAGCAAAATATATCCCACATGATATTAATCTTTGAACCCTTCTGACAACAGCCTTTCAGTAGATGGTGTGTCACCTCGGGATGTTGGGGATGGGAGATAGTCTTCTGTTCCTCAGTAGGCCAGGAAAGAGGACAGGATGGAAAGAAGTAGGGTAAAGAGCAAGGGCCTCTGAGTGAGCAGAAGATCTGGCTGCACAGTGGGCAGATTCCACCCTTCCTCCAGACCTCTGGCCCTTAGCGCTTTGAGTCTCCTATGAGTGCCTGTGGCCCGTGAGTCTCCCCGCTTGGACAGCTTGGTAAAAGGTCCTGATCTCATCACAGCCCTGGCAGCACAGGGATGGTGGCCCTGGCATCTCAGCTTAGAATCTAGCCACACTTTCCCACAGAAACACCTGAATATGTGGTTAGAGTCTATAGCCTTTGTACAGTGCAAATTTAAAAGACTTGGGCATTTTCCTGGGAATCTGACTGCCATGTATATAACATTACTCCCATGGGAAACTGCTTTTGAAGTCCAAATCGTTGACTTACAATGAAATTTGTGCAGGGTGGTGGTGATACACGCCTTTAATCCTAGCACTTGGGAGGCAGAGGCAGGTGGATTTCTGAGTTCGAGGCCAGCCTGGTCTTCAGAGTGAGTTCCAGGACAGCCAAGGCTACACAGAGAAACCCTGTCTCGAAAAACAAAAACAAAACAAACAAAAGCAAAACAAAAAAGCAATGAAATTTGCATTCGAGACTGCCTGTAAACCAAAGGGCACAAGTATAACCAGTCTCACTAATTTAATCATCTTATCAGGTTATATCATACATTATATCAGCTTTTCGCATGTGATGTGTTAGTTTGGTAGAGGTCATGGTGCATTCTTTCCTTGGTTGATGGCTATCCACTGAGCATATATCGCAAAGCTCGGAAGCACTGACTAGACACTTGACAGAGCTTAGCTTAGTTGAAAATTCAGTTCTCTCCCCTTTTTTAATTGAACAAACATTTTTATTTTGTTGCTGTTTAGATTTTGTTTTGTTTTGAGCCATAGTAGGGATTAAACCTGGTCTTCATGCTTGCAAGGCAAGCGCACTTCCAGCTGAGCTGTATTCTCACTCAGAACTCAGCCATGTGTGCAGCTGCTCCCTCCTTCCTCTCCTCCCTCCCTCTGCACACACCCCCTGCCCCCCCCTCCCCCGGGCCTTGCTGTGTAGCCCAGGCTGACTTCAGCCTTAGGATTCTCCTGTCTCAGCCTAGTGTATAATTGGAGATGTTCGCCATTACACTCTGTTACTCCGTCTTGGTTTCTAGTAAGAGATCTCATTCCCAATGGTGATGTCCAGCAGGTTCAAGCCATGGAAGCATTTGACAACAGTAAATGCCTTGTAGAGGTAGATTACTGTTGTATTTTGTATCATGTGTGGTGTCTCTCCTCCAGACTTTAGCCTGTATGTGTTTCTCCTGGGTGTAGCTCAGTGGAAGACTGCCTGCTTAGTGTGCACAAGGTTCAGGATTTAACCTCCAGCACTGGAAATCAATCAGCTGGCCGATTGATTGATTAATTCGAGAACAGTCTTTAAGAAGCAGGCTGTCTACTGTCTGGACTTGCCAGTTGAAATAGAAAGGGGCTTGTCTTCTTTAGAGTCTTTGTGCCCTTGTCTCTGAGCTCGGCAGCCTTCTCTAGTGACTGTCCAGACCCAAGAAACTAATTGACTGATCCATTTCCAGACTGCTAGCAATAGCAACATCAAGTGTGAAGACACTAGTAGATTCGTTGTAGATACTTGTTTTTGTAAACAAAATAAAAATATTTTAAATAAAAAACTTTAAAAGAAATACATCTATGACAACTGTCAGAACAGGACTTTGCCCTAAGGAATTGTGCTTAAAATAAATCCCCTTCTGTCAGCAGTCTAGACTCTTGTTACACACCAGATCCATGAAACTTCTTAGACACCTAAATAGATGAAGTCTCAGGCAATTAACCTTTTAAGTATGAGGTGTGCATGCTAGTGGATTTAATGTACTTTTATTTATTTTTTTATTTCCTAGGGCTGGTAAAGATAGCTTTTCAGTTTGAGAATTCTGTCTCTTTTTTTCCCATCCTGTTGCATAAATATTCTGGAAAGGAACAGTCCTGAGAACAAGAATTTGTCCTTAAAATACACATCCAATCTGCTTTATTATTTATAGCGCACGCGTGTGTGTGTGTGTGTGTGTGTGTGTGTGTGTACAATGCACATGTTTGCATTGGAATGAGTAGCGGTCAGAGGACCATCCTGAGAAGTAGATCCTCCCACTGTGTAAGTTTCTGGGGTCAGCTCAGCTTCCTAGGCTTGCACAGCAAGTGCCCTTTACTTGCTAAACCAATTCACTGCCTTTATTCTTTTCTGTTTTGTTTTGGTTTTTGTTGTTGTTGTTGGTGGTGGTGGTGTGTTTTTTGTTTTTGTTTTATTTATTTATTTTTTGAAGCAAGGTCTTCCGGAGTCCAGGCTATCTGAACGCCTGCTCCCCCTGCCTCCATCTCCTGAGTACTGGGATACAGTTGTGTGCCATCATGTCCAGCTTGTGCATCGCTGGAGGTTAATATCAGAGCTTTTTGCATGCTGGGCAGTTGAGGCACATGCAGCCCCAGCCCAGATATCTTCGTTAATACTAAACTAAATATGTATGCTTTCTTAAACCAAGAAATAGCCATATACTTCAGTATGTAAGCCATTCTTACATACATGATGAGAATTTACATAAAAAAAGGCTCCAGTAGTATACAGAATACACCTAAAGCATTGCTAATAGGTTTTGAAGAACTAATCTAGCCTGGCAGTGGTGGTGCATGCCTTTAATCCCAGCACTTGGGAGGCAGAGGCAGGCGGATTTCTGAGTTCGAGGACAGCCTGGTCTACACAGTCAGTTCCAGGACAGCCAGGGCTGTCAGACAGAGAAACCCTGTCTCGGAAAATAAATAAATAAATAAATAAATAAATAAATAAATGGATAAATATATAAATAAAACAAAACAAAGCTAATCTAATAATCTACTGTTCAGGAAGATTGCCAGTGACAATTTGTAGGGAAGCTCTACTGAGCAATGGTTTATAGAACATCTTTCTCTCTGTCCCTTGAGGTAATTTTGTACTTTGTCTCGTTCTAGGAATATACCATGCTGTGTCTGTTGTGTGGCAAAGCTGAAGATACTATCAGTATTCTCCCTGATGACCCCCGACAAATGACTCTGTTGTTCTAAGCCTCCTGTGGTTCTGTTGTAACTGTGTTGGGTTGGTTTAAAATATAGCAAGCCTAATGGTTTGTCTACTAATGAAAGTTGTTTGTATGTTTTCTTTTCTGTTTAGACTTCCCTATATGGATGAAAAAGTAATTTGGGGTACTGTTGTTTCCTGGAGTTGAGTTGCTCTGCTAAAGTCTCCTGTACATTAGCACAGCCAGAATGAGATGTCTTTTCTAGTGATTATCTGACTGGAACACAACTAGAAGCAAAGCACTTCTACACTCAGATCTCGGTTTCCTGTCAGAGGAACCCAGGACTCCTTGTAAAAGTAAATGACGGAATGAGGAGAAATTAGTTAGAGCATATTGTTCCACCAATATATATATATGTATGTATGTATATAACAAAACTACAGTAATTAAGGCAGTGGTTCTCAACCTTCCTAATGCTGTGACCCTTTAATACAGTTCCTCATGTTGTGGTGACCCACAACTATAAAATTATTTTCATTGCTATTTCTTAACTGTAACTTTGCTAGTTATAAATTATAATGCAAATATCTGATATGCAGGATATCTGATATGTGACCCCTGTGAAAGGGTTGTTCAGCCCCAAAGGAATCTAGATCCATAGATTGAGAGCCACTGGATTAAGAGATGGTTAGACAGGAGCTCCCAGTGAACAAAGCTTTAATAATTTGGAAATGAGTAAGTTGTTGTTTTATAGTATAGCCCAGAGTATGCACTAAATTTCCATAGGTCCATGTTGATAACAGTGATTGGGTGGGTGGGTGGATGGATATATGGATGGATAAATAAGGAAGAGAAGAAGGCAGGGGTAGGAAGGGATTTCTGATCGTCCTACTCTGTCAGTGTGGGCTATGTACGCAGTTGACGTCCTTCTAAAAAGTAGCATGGAAAGAGGGCGAGGAGTGACTTTATGGAAGAGAAACCTAACAATCACTAGCTCAGTCAGGCGACGGCAGGCATCCTTGGTGTGATCCAGTGTGAAGATCTCCTCACTGGCTCAGTCAGGCGACGGCAGGCATCCTTGGTGTGATCCAGTGTGAAGATCTCCTCACTGGCTCAGTCAGGCGATGGCAGGCATCCTTGGTGTGATCCAGTGTGAAGATCTCCTCACTGGCTCAGTCAGGCGACGGCAGGCATCCTTGGTGTGATCCAGTGTGAAGATCTCCGTGGTTTTCTTCCCAGTGAGCCGTAATATGTTTAATTATAAGATCAACATGCAGGTTCAGTTCAACAGACTACCTGCCAGTGTCTCTCAAAAGTACCAAGGTCTTCCAAAACAAGGGACATCTGAGAAGCTGTCAGGAGGCTGAGGAAGGAGGCATGGTGACCGAAGGTGCTGCGGCCTACATGGAAGCCTGTCCCTGAGAGCACATGGTAGAAAACAGAAATCTGAGTAAAGGATGCGATACAGGTGAGCAGAACTGTTCCATTTACTCAGAGGGATCTTAGAGTGTGCTGTGTGCATAATTGAGAGATCACAGGCCTGGAGGTCATAACCCTGGCATTTAGGTCGCACTGTCCTTGGCAGCCACACAGCCACAGGACAGAGCAGTGCTCTGGACTTCAGTGACCTGTTTCTTTAAAACCAGACGGACTCACAGAATGTGATATTGCACTCCACTCCTTCTGCAGTTCTGTTAGAAGCCCCAAATGAATTCATGAATGTAAGATGCTTTGGAAAGCCTGTAAAGCTCTAGATACAATGATGTGCCTTCAGTTCTTAGTCTAACACCCAAACTTAAAAGGAGCAGGTCTTAGAAAGAAAGCTATTTCTTACATTATATCTAGGAGTTCCCTAGGAAGGCATGCAGAAAGTGAGCGCCTGTGCTGTGTGGATGCCTGGGAACCCTTTTTATATTATAGCAGTTTGAGTGCTGCTCTGCACCATAGCCATTGAGAGCACTTAGTTACACTGGGCAGAAGTGGTGCTATTGTAGTTCCAGCTTTGACTCAAGAAGAACCTACTTAATATCGGCAGCTCAGAGTCCCTCAGCCACCACAGGGACCCCCTCCCAGCAGTGGTGCTGGGTGATTGTCAGCTATAAAGCTTAGGTAAGGTTAGGGAGAGGTTGGTTCAGGATGGGATGATGGCCTTCCACAGAACCCAGGCATGTCAGACAAAGACTTATTATTCAGGTTAAGTCGGGTGGTTTATTCCTGGAAAATGCTTTCCATTTTGCTCTAACTATATCTGACCTGTTGAGGAGACCATTTGGTAAAATGAAACGGAAAGGCAGAGAACTGCTTCATTTCTGCAAATAGCAGCAGTGAGTGATTCCTGCTTAGGAGTCAGTCCCATTGCAGTCTGCTGATGGGTCTGGCCTAGTCATCTGAAGCTGAAGAGTGTGGTTCTGTCTGTCCCTCTGACGCCTCATCCATCACACAGTATTGCCAAAGTACCCATCTGTTTTCATATAGATTTTAAAACACAAGATCCTTTCTTTTTCACTATTATCCAGCCAATCCGGTGCTGTACTTTGTGCTGTGCTATTGTGTTGGGAACTCTTCTGGGACTCTAATGGAATAAAGATGACTTAAATCCAGTTCCGCTGATTTCTCCTGTTCTTCATTTTCTTTTCAAATGAAGGAATCCAGACAAACTCATTTACTAATGAGAGGAGGTCACCTTGGGTATGGGAATGTCAGCCGTCCCAGCATCTTTCTCTTTACTCAGTTATAATGACCAACCAAGAGTCTAGCTGATGGTCTTTTATTTTTACTTGTGTTTTGTTATCAGGTAGTTGTATTATTTTCCATGCTTTTATTTACTTTTTCCAAGTTTCTTTTTTTTTTTTTTTTTTTTTTTTTTTTTTTTTTTTTTTTTTTTTTTTTTTTTTTTTTTTTTTTTTTTTTTTTTTTTTTTTTTTTTTTTTTTTTTTTTTTTTTTTTTTTTTTTTTTTTTTTTTTTGGTTTTTCGAGACAGGGTTTCTCTGTATAGCCCTGGCTGTCCTGGAACTCACTTTGCAGACCAGGCTGGCCTCGAACTCAGAAATCTGCCTGCCTCTGCCTCCCGAGTGCTGGGATTAAAGGCTTCATAAGTACGCTGTAGCTGACTTCAGACGCACCAGAGGAGGGAGTCAGATCTCATTACGGGTGGTTATAAGCCACCATGTGGTTGCTGGGATTTGAACTCATCACCTTCGGAAGAGCAGTCGGGTGCTCCTACCCGCTGAGCCATCTCACCAGCGCCTTTTTCCAAGTTTCATATACTATATTGACATATGCTTTTCCCTCCCCCAGCTCCTCTTCCACCTCCCAGTACTCCCAGCTTCATGTTCTTTCTCCCTCTAAAACAAACAAACACAAAAACACAAGCCCAAACAAACCAGCAACAACTACAACAAACCGTGGAGTCTGATTGTATTGATCAGCTACTGGCATGGGGTCTGCCCTGGGGTGTGGTTCATATCCCCAGTATTACTCCATTGAAGAGAGTGGTTTTCCCATTCCCAGCAGCTATCAATTGAAATAGCCTCTTGGCTAGGGATGGGATTTTGTGCCAACCTCCCCTTCTCTGAGATGAAATTCTGTCTGACTTGATTGGTTTGTGTGTGTGTGTGTGTGTGTGTGTGTGTGTTGAGATATGATCTCATTATGTAGCCCTGGCTGGTATGGAATTTACTAGATAAACCAGGCTTGCTTCACAGGCACAGATATCCTCCAACCTGTGCCTCCTTCCTAGTGATGATATTAAAGGTGTGAACCACCATGTCTGGCAACTTTATTGACATACTTACTTTTGGCTTTTTAGGACAGGGTTTCTCTGTATAGCCCTGGCTGTCCTGGAACTGGCTCTGTAGTCCAGGCTGGCCTCGAACTCAGATATCTGTCTGCCTTTGCCTCCCAAGTGCTAGGATTAAAGGCATGTGCCACCATACCCAACCTTAAATACATATTTTTATGTTTATGTATGTGTGTGTGTGCTTCATATATGTGTGTACACAAGGAGATCAGAAGAGTGTGTCAGATCCCATGGAGCTAGAGTTACAGCTTTTGTGACCTACCTGCCCAGTGTGGATACTGAGAACCAATTCAAAGCATATACCACCTTCTGGAGATCCCTGGCCCAGCCCCCCGCCCCCAGGCTGCTGCCATGTAACTGTACATACTCTGTGTCTTCAAAAGGCCTTTGGGGTTCTCTAGATAATCAGAACTTACAGAATGGATCCATGAGAGGGCAGGATTGATTAGAATGGCTTACAGACTATGGTCCAGCGGGTCCATCCAGCTACCCTCTCCTTAGAGAATTCCTCATGGAGTCTGTATAAAGAATGCATAGAAATTACTCAATGCAGTGAGTGTGTGAATATAGTCTATTTCAGTCACTGGTATTTTGTATTGTAGTGGTTAAGGGTGTTTATAAGAAAGTTCTAGAGTTTGGGTCAGTATTTTTTAAGGTGGGATGATGCTATGGCACATAGTAAAAAAGATTATAAGTTATATAGTCTTTAGTCTGTATGTCTTGGTCCTCTATACCACCCCCCCAAGCTTGTCTGCAGAGCCCTCAGTGCAATCCGGGCACTCCTAAGTTATGCAGCAGCATCTCAGCATGTCTGCCAGAGCATCCTACGGAGACCTCAGCCTGCTCCTCAGTGTCCCTGGGAAGTCTTGAGTAAAAGATTTTGCGTATTCAGGAAAGTGGGAGATTCTACTAACTCTGCTCCTGAGGATAAAGTGTGGGGAAACAAGGTGGAGAATGAAGGAAAGCAGCCGTTATTCCTCACTGCAACAACAGCATCATAAAAGGCCATCCTGCCTCTCTGCCTCCTAAGAGAAACTGGGCCGGAGCCCACTTAATACTATTGTTTGCCCTTTCTGACTCTTT
>LR749715.1:228809-313337 GCA_902729485.2 Mus minutoides
GTATTCAGGAAAGTGGGAGATTCTACTAACTCTGCTCCTGAGGATAAAGTGTGGGGAAACAAGGTGGAGAATGAAGGAAAGCAGCCGTTATTCCTCACTGCAACAACAGCATCATAAAAGGCCATCCTGCCTCTCTGCCTCCTAAGAGAAACTGGGCCGGAGCCCACTTAATACTATTGTTTGCCCTTTCTGACTCTTTCTGCCTAAGATCATACTGAAATTCTAGTTCTCCTTTGAGCCACGTGGAAAAATCCAACACACTGGCCTGGCATGTCGCACCCTAAGTTGCCAGTGGCATTATGCCAACATCTAGGCTCGCTGGACATCCAGGATAACTGTCTCAGTTATCAGATACAATGACAGGCACTATCAAGATGATGGAAAGCAAGACAAAACAAAACGTAGCACCGGGCACAAATCCCCTATCCCATTTCACCAGAGAAAGAGTTTGTCTCTATCGTTACTACTCTAAAATTAGTGCATGGCCCTTCTGCAGAAGAATTTATACACCAGCTGCTGGCTTTAAGATAAGCAATCCAAACGGGCTGCATTTTCAAGAGTAAAGCTGCGGGCAGCCTTAATAGAGGGTGCTTCAGGCGGACGCCTGGGCTCCCCACTGTAACACTCAGGTTACCCCTTTGACATGAAGCACCATCAGTGACAGCTGGAGCTGCAGGTCAGACAGTCAGCATCACTAACCTCAGTCCCACACTCACTTCTCAGATGATGCAAGTGCTTGGCAACGGGTATGAGGAGCAGATTGAAGGGGACATCGTCAGCACTGCCATTCCTTAGCAGGGTCTCTGGTTTAGAGAACCGTCCCTTGAGGGCTTTAAGACAGAGGTGGTCGTCTATTGCCCAAAGGGGAAAACGTTAACAGAAAGGAATCCCACAGAGCATGAGAGACCCTGGCTTTGGTGGTATTGGTACTTTTTCAATGTGCTTGCACTGGATAAGGAATCTGGGGCAACCTGTTCTTATAGTGAGTACCAATTGTGGGAACATCATAAACTCATTCTCTCAAGGGTCTCTCATGCCTCTGTCCTCTTCCATACCTACCTTCATAGAAAACGTTAACTTAGTCATTCATTCATGCCTCCATTTGCCTTGTGCCTGGATTTGTGAGTGTGTGAGCTTGAACAGAACACAGGTAGAACATGAGTGTCAATTTATATGCCCGATGACCAGATTTCAATCTCTGGCATTCCCATGACGGAGGGAGGCTTTGCGAGTTGTTCTCTGACCTCCACATGCCACATCCTATATACATACGTGTATGTGAACATGCACGTGTGTGCACACTCTATAATTTTAGAAATTTATATTTAAAGTAATCAAAAGAAGGATAAAGTGCTTTTGTGTTCTTGGTAACTGTGCACTTTCCACACCCTTGCTGTTGGTAAAAGTTGTTAGTTAAGGTTTAATTAATCCAGGACCCATAATGATGTGATGTCTTCTTGACTGCAGACTGTGGTCTAACAGCCTCCTAATACACTCAGCCAAAGGGCCCTGCTGTCTTTTCCTTCTCTTTATTTCACTTTATCACCGCCTCTTTTTGCTTGGTTCTAAAAGAGCCATGAGATAATTCACATTTACTAAGACTCTAGCTGTCACTACAGGCCTTGACCACAACCTAATCCATTTAGTACCTGGAGTATCCCCTTGATACCAGAGCCACACCCTCCCAAACTTCAGTGTGTTTCCAGCCCCTCCATCCCACCACAGTTCTGACCACCCCTCCACCTCTGTCCAGAAAGAAGACATGGGTCCAGCAGGGTGGCTCAGTGAGACAAGCCCAGTGACCTGAGTTCCATCTCTGGAAGCAACTCCCCCAAAGTTGACCTCTGACCTCCCCCATGTGCACACTTATACACAGTATGAAACACTTGAAATTTTAGAAAGGAAGACAAAGACCCAGGCCATTGCCACACCTACACTTTATTGGACTCTAAAGCAGACTGGCTCTGGACCCTTCACGACTTCTCAGACATCTCCCAGAAGGGTTTAGGAAGGTGCCATCATTCTGTGAAGGCCCAGAACCTACCCCAGACTTAGAGCCCCAAGTGAACTCCCCAAGAGCCTTGAGGGAGCTAAAGGAAATGGCGGTAGGGAAGGCAAGGGGACGATATTAAGGGAATGCCTTGATCTTCCAGTGTCTCCCGAGGATACACTGAGCCCTGAGGAAGACTGCTTGGGGAAACAGTGGGAGATTCCTAGGCTGAGCAGCTCTCGTTTAGATGGCAACTTTGAGGAGACGTTTGATGTCAGGCTCGATGTTGATGGTCTGGAAGGTGCGGCTGTAGCGACGGAAAGGCTCCCCTTCTGGCCCTATGAGGAACTTCTCAAAGTTCCAGGACACGTCTGAGCGACGCACCGGACTCCATATGATGAGCTTGGGATCGGTCATGAGGGAGAATGGATCATCATAAGGGTAGGGCAGCTTGTCCTTCAGGTAGGCGAAGACAGGATGCTCGTTCTGCCCGTTGACATCACACTTTTGGGTAAGACTGAAGGTGGGCTGGAACCCACCCCCAGGGCGGACATACTTGAGGCTGTTCAGGATCTCCTCATTCTGACAGTTCTCCTGGATGAGAAGACAAAGAGCATGAAGAAAGAAAGAGGAAACCCAGGGTGCTCCAGTACAAATCTTTCCTTCCCTAACACTCCTCCACAGTCTCTCCTTCCTTTGTGTGTGCATGTGTGTGTTGCACATGTGTGTTTCTTCTCCATCTGCTCTGCCTTTCTCTGTCTCTCAGCCATTGTGGATTTTTTATTTTTTACATTTATTTTATACTGAGTGCCACCATTGCACATGTAGAGGTCAGAGAACAACCGGTGGAATTCACTTCTCTCCTTCCACCACCTGAGTTCTGAGGACTGAATTCAGGTCATCAGGTTTGTGGCAAGTGCTTTTGCCCATTGAACCATCTCACCAGCTATGGCCTTGGTGAAAAGGAGGCTATGTCCAAAACTTTAGAGGCCAGCGAAGAATACCACATGATTTAAGGAGAGTCCACTCTCACAAATTGTGCTCTAACCTCTACCCGTGCACTGTGGTGTGTGCACACCCTCACACACATTGAAATAAATAAATACATGTAATTAGAGATTTAGCGGTTTTTAACAGTTGCTTCGGACCCTACTCTACCCTGGGCAATTAACATAATGGTGTTTGGTGCTTTAAGGAACCTTGAGATCAGGGAAGAGAAGAAAAGGAGGCCCTTCTACCTGTATGTCCACAAATGTGCATGTGCGTGCACACACACACACACACACACACACACACACACACACACCCTACTATTTTTCCTTTCCTCTGCCCTGATTGTGCTCTGGCTCTGTGGATAGTGAGTTGTGACTCCTTTCAGCAGCTAGCCAACCAGCCACAAGTGAGGTGTAAGGCCAGAGGTACCTCCTGGGTTGAGAAAAACCTCCAATGAGGTTTAACCTTTCCTGTCTCTCCCAGGGAAAGTCTGAAAAGAGGCTTGAGGGGAAGGACCTGTGAGCACAGTGATGGCTGGGTCTCTGGTTTATCTCAGCCATCCTTCCTGTGTATATCCCAGACATCCTTCCTGTGTACCTTCCTGCCACTGTGATTTGAACTATGAGGACTCTAATTAGAAGGTCCACTTAGGGACACCTGGCTTGCTAGTACAGTTAAATCATAGATAGAAACAGAATCCCTAAAAAATAGCTTGAGCACGCCTTTAATCCCAGCACTCGGGAGGGCAGAGGCAGGCGGATTTCTGAGTTCAAGGCCAGCCTGGTCTACAGAGTGAATTCCAGGCCAGCCAGGGCTACACAGAGAAACCCTGTCTTGAAAAACAAACAAACAAAAAAAGATAGCTTGAGGCATGCATGCTGAAGCTCTGTAATAATTTGATCTGTTATTCAGAGACAGAAGGTGCATGTGATGTCCGGAGGAGGTGTGTACATGCTTCAGACCTTTCCCTTCTCCCATATCCCTTTTCCAACTTGCTGATTATAAACAAGCCTTTAAATAATACTTACACACTATTTCAACATCTCTCTCCTTACTTTTCACGTCTTATTCCATGAGCCTCACAATAAATTTATGAGCTTAGTCAACTTATATTAAACCAACACATGTGGAAACGGAAAACTAAGCCACCTCTCTCAATGATCTCAGAGCCATTAAAGCATTGAACCAAAGCAAGAGGAACTAAGGACTCCCAAGCCACTGACATCTTAATCCTAATTGTTTGTCTAAGACAAATTCTTCAGGTTCACATTTGCTGTAGTCAAATGTGAACTTGAATCATCTTGAATTTCTCACCTTCCTGTCTCCATCTTCCAAGTGCTGGGATTAGGGGCGAGCTATCACAGCTGGCTTATGCAACACTTGGGATCAAACCCATGGTTTCACGTAGGCTAGGCAAGTGCCCTACCCACTGAGCTGTATGCACAGGCTGATTTTTTTGAGACCTTGCTGGTAAGCCCAGGTTAGTGCCAAACTCACATCAATCCTAGGATTACAGGAATGTCCTACCATGCCAATGTGGTGATTCTTAACCTTCTATTTTCTCCACTCATTTGTTCAAAAAGTAACTCAAAGACAGTGGAGAGATCTGGAAGCAACCCTCATGGACTATTCTGGAAAGACAGTAATAAAAGGCACACCCTCAATGCTTACTCTTAGACCATATCTACTTCTTCCCTGTGATGTTTTACATTCACCTAGACCTAGATTGATGCAGCATGCCCTTCAAGTCCAGATATCCCAAGACACACTCAACCCTTTCTTTCTCCCACTCAAGCTCTGTCAATCAACTCCTTGGGTAGAACCCAAGGGACTCCTCACCTGATGTCCGAACTGGTTGCAAGGGAAGCCGAGAACCACCAGGCGCCTGGGAAAGCGACATTGCAGCTCATTGAGCTGGTTGTAGTCCCGGGTAGTTGTTCCTCAGAGTGACGCCACATTCTCGATCAGCACGGCCCTGCCTCGGAACGTGTTGAAGTCTATCTTTTCCCCATCCAGGCCAATGGCACTGAGATCGTAGAACGACTTGGCAATGTAAGCCATGCTGAAAAGCAGTGAGCCCTGCCCTGCTCTGTGAGCCTCCTTAAGTCCTCTAGACGGGTGGGAAGGAAGGAGGAGCCAGAGAAGACCGAAAGGACTTCACAAAGGGCCTTTGAGCATTCCCAGAATGACTTAGCAAAAACAGGTACCCACCTGCAAACTGTTTGAACAAGGCTGTGGCTCCTCCTCCTTACAGCCGCTGAACAAAGCCACCTTCTGCCCCACCCCACTGGCAACCTGGAAAGGGCCAATTTGATATCTGTGAGCAGATGTGAATAATTCACTCCTTGCTGGAAACCAGAGCCATAAAGGTCAAGTGGGGAGGAAAAGAAGGGAGGGAGGATGCAAGATTGACTTCTGCTTGCCCCAGCAAGTTGATTTTACCTGGCACAGACGTCTATCTCAACGCATTTATTAGAGCATCCGTCTCTGAGTTGTGGGAGGCCAGCTATGCTTGGGTCAGAATGGAGACAGGTGGATTCTCAAGTAGAATCAAAGAGACCCTTGGGAGGAGAGTGTGTCATTTTCCAGTGCCTCAGTTTGCGCCAGGCAGAGGGGCGAAGTTGTGTTTGTCTTAGGAATTCTCTTAATGAATGACTTTCCTTGTCCTGGAGAACACTGAGGTCTTTGTCCCTATACTGTAGCATGTCCTACATTAGGACCTCCACCTCCGTTCCCCGTTCCCAAGCCAGGCATGAGGATGGAGTCCTTGCTGACTTAGTGATCAGGACCCTCAGAATGGATGGTAAAATTCTGGGTAGACAACTGTACCTATCTCCCTCTCAGATGAAGGTTCAGTCTCTGAGACTTTCTGGAAGAGGCTTGTGTGAATGTGTGACCCCCCTCCTCACAGGAGGTGATGTGCAGGAAAGCAAAGCAGCTGTGGTTCCAGGTAGGCCACTAAGGCATCCCCAAAGCCAGCCATGTATGAAGGGTGATCTCTGGCCTGCTGAGGGCTGTCATCGTGGCCCACTCTTGGAAGCTCAGCAGATGAAAAGACCATAATGCCACGTCATGGTCCAAGCATGAGCTAGCTGAATCAGGAACTTTTCAGAAACCCTTGATTTCTCCATCAGTAAAACTAATCATTGGGTTTATCCTGGCTATTTTAATCAGGCAAGTATTTCCCAGAGAGCATTTTCACATGTACAGATCCAGTGGGAGCTGTCTCCTAGAGCAGAGCCAGCAAGTGTGGCACCTAGCCATCCGGATCGGATTTGTAGGGAGTGCCCGTCTCTTCTGCTGCATGGCTTGTTTAAGGGTGTGGAGCTCATTGTCTCCACTGACAGCTCCCTAAGAACAAGTTTTCATTATCCAAGTGGGAATGGAGTCTTTCCATGCCATAAATGGTCAAGAAGTTAATTCTCCTGGGGGCATGACAGAGTCCTTGGGCACAGCCAGTAACTATCGCTACCAAGCTACAGAGTCAGAGGGACTTGGCAATGGTGTAAATAAGAACTTGATAATAACCCGCCAGGTTCCTCTGCCCTCTAGAGCTTCCTCCAGCACCCGGTGTTTCCAGAGAGAAGGATGCTTTTCTTTGCTGCCTCTCTGTAAGCCCTCTCCAGGCAAGTCCTGAGTCCGGAGTGGCTTCGTACGTACTTCTTCAAGAAGACCTAGAGCCCTCACGGGTCTCCTGGAGGCTCACTTCTCACTGCTGAGTAAAACCATCAAGATATTCCTAAAATCTCTGTCTGCAGGTGTACACATGGCCTCCACTTTCCAGAGGCTTAAGACTTTGAGTACGCACTAACAAAGCCTGCTTTCCCTGTGGCTTTCTGCCGCAGAGTGCTTGTCCTTAGTAGGCAGAAAAGCCTAGGTGGGCAGATCTCAGTTCTGACGGTAAAAGAGAATTGCTTATAGAGAACTTTCTAGATAGATATTCCAAAGCTTTACTATCTCTTCTCTGGATTCTAGGAAGTCCAGGGCACTGACTTTTATTTATAACTCTGCTATTTCCTTGGAACCCTTGGGTCAAGCCTTTAAAGCTCTCTGAGAATCCATTTCCTTATCTGTTGGATTCATAAAGATAACCTCTCCCTCCCACATAGCAAGTGCTCTCTAAGGTGCAGTGGAGATTTAGGACTGCTACTTCCTTGCTGTTTCACTCCTTCCCTCATCCTCCTGCCCACCTTGGCTGTCTCCAGCATCTCAATACTGCCAACACCTCACCTTCCTAGGTTCCAATTCAACCTAGACTCCCATGAGATGGGATCTATCTCATGGGATGGGCCATCTGGAATACAGAGAACACCCATGCTTGCTCTGTTCCAGTGAATTTTTTTTTTTTCAAGACAGGATTTCTCTGTGTAGTCCTGGCTGTCCTGGAACTCACTCTGTAGACCAGGCTGGCCTCAAACTCAGAAATCCACCTGCCTCTGCCTCCCAAGTGCTGGGATTAAAGGTGTGTGCCACCATGGCCCGGCTGTTCCAGCGAATCTGAAACATTAACAATCCTTCCTAATGTCTCCAAGAAGGACTTTCCTGATCTAGCTATAACACATGGCCAGCCACCATCTTGGCTTTAAAGATCCCCATGATGTCCACCCTCCTCCTAGTCCTCCCCTTGCTCCTGTGAGCTCACAAGTGGGCAGTGGAGGTGGGGGTGGGTTGCTTTGGGCTCTTCTGCAGGTGTCACTAAGGAAGACAGACAAAGCTCACCAGGTCCCTTGTCATTCTGGGCTTTAGGATTCTAGGACCTCTTCTCTCAGTTTCACTGTCTCCCATGTCACCATCAAGGTCCGGATAATACTTTCTCCCTCACAGAGATTCATACAAGCCCGCACACCTATGGTTTGAAATATTCTTTATTTTGTAAACATTTGTGTTTAAAATCGATGAACCCTGCTCACAATTCATATAATGGACCCAAGACACAGTACACAAAGGTCACCCATCACAGGGAGATAATGGGACTTGGGTGGTGTACCAGGGTGAGTTGATCTCAGGTCATGGGCAGACAGGCCAGGAAAGCCTGCTGAACAGTCAAGGCCAATGACATAGCCCAAGCCACCTCCCAGACTGGCAGTTAGGGTGAGGCAAACTCCAGAACAGAGCGAGCACAGGTGCTCTTCATATCCCAGCTTCCTTCCGTTGCTGTACTTCAGAGTGACCATGGTACAGAGACCCAGCCCCGGATTCCCTCCCAGAATCCTCAAGGTAATAAAAATCAAGTCCTTTCTTGAGAGGTTGGGACAAGAAGACAGTGACACTTGGGACAGCCTGTGCCCTGTAGAAGCTCCCCTCAGGTCCCTGGCTGAAGGCAGGTCTGCTGCCTCAGGTTTACTACCACCCAGGACTCAGTCCCCAAGGAAGCCACCTCAGCCAGTCATGGATTAGTCTTCGAGCCAACACTGTTTCTCTTTAGCGAACAATGGACTACAGTCCCCTTCTCCTTTTCCCTCCACCGGAAATCCTGAGTTCTTCTCTCCTGCCCGCTTCTTGGTTTGCTAAGTCAGGGAGAAATCCCCATTGATTTCGCCCCATCTCCCTCTTTAGAGGACTAAAGAGGTGTGGGGCTCTCTGTCGTCACAGCTGTGCCCTGGATTTGAAAGGACCTTGGTCCGTGAATGCTGGGTCAGTGCCCAGTTTTCCTCTGCTTTGGCTCCAGCCCCAGGTTTGAAGTGCATCATGGGGACTCTTCTCTTACCTGAGCTCCTCCCACCTTGGTAATGTAAGGACGAACCCTACCAGGGTTGGGTTTGTTTGTTTGTTTGTTTTTCAGGGGCTACTCTTGGACCACAGGGTTAAAGAAACTTCCTGAGCATAGAACTCTGGAGGAGGGTGTCTCTTTCCCTCCCTTGGTAGCCACACAGCAGTTGGCAAAGCTAAGAGCCGGACTTAGAAATAAGGGAACCGGGGGAGGGAGTCCTGGAAGGCAGAACAGCACCAAGTATTTCCACCCATACCGCCCTTCTCTTCCCTTGTCTTAAGGCCTGTTGTCCACAGACTCTGGGGAAACCTTAACTTCCTAAGGCTGGATTCAATGAAAGAGGAGTGACTGATTACCTGTCACCTCTGATGCCCTGCAGTCGCCACAGCACTCGCTGTTCTGTGAAGCTCCCTCTGCTCTTGCTCTAACCCTGGTTCTAGGAGCCCGCCCTTCGCATCTGCTCTTGCCTCTATCTGGAGTTCACAGCTGACTATACAGTATCTGACTCCAGGGCTCCCCTTGCCCTTTGGTGTCCTCAGACCTCAATTCCCATCTTTAAATTCATGAATCCTGGTGAGGAGAGAGGCCTGGGAGGTAGAGAACAGAGGCGACTTAATCCCTGCCACCCCATCGTTTCTTCTCTGCTGTGCCCGCCTCTGAACTCAGTTCCTCACAGAGGCACGGAGGCAGCCAGGCAAGGCCAGAACTCCAGCAGAAGGCAAAGGCAGAAGAGGCCAGTCCAGGCTTGGGGGCCACCTAGTAGTGTTTCCTTCCCACCTCAGTGTTCTACCTTTCCAGGCCACTGGGGAGGCAGCCCACAGCACAAGGAGGGGCTGTGGGAAGGGGAGGTGGAAGAAGCACCCTTAGTCTTCAGCCCACCCCAGAGCAGGGTGAGCCATCCTCCCTGGGGCAGAGCCTGGGTCCATTCCCTTAGGCAGAATCAGGAAGGAAAGAGGGAAGGAACTGCAGTAGCAGTGCTTGCTTGGCAGGACACACAGGCAAGGGAGGAGAGACTGGGATGATGGGGGATGCGAATACAAGGGAGGGGAGGGAGAGGAGAAAGAGAAGAAAGAAGAGAAAAAGCAGAGAGCCCACGAGATGCACTAAGGAATCTTGAAGTGGCCTTGACTCCAGTCTTGACCGTCCTCCCAGGAGCCTGGGGTGGTGAGATGGTCGCAGCACATTCTGGGGTCACAGGAGGCCCGCGGCTGGGAAACAGGCTGAAAGGTCACCACTCCAGAATTAGAGGGGCTGGGGGCAGAGGCTGCTCGGAGACCACAGCAGAGCTGCTCGCAGGGACAGGCAGGGGAGTAGCAGCTACTGGTTTTCAACAGGATTGTCAAATGAAAGGACGGTGGTGGGCAAAGCCCAGACTCCCTGCCTCCACGGGCCTCCTGAGGGAAGGGGGCTGGGGGGGAATTCCACACAGAACCCTCAGCACCAGCAGGACTTTGAAGAGTTTGCTGGGCCCTCAGGTTTGCCTTCATCTTCCTCCAGCTCGGCCAGTGCGATCTCGTTGCTGGCACGTGTTCGGAGACCATCCAGCTCTTTCCTGTGGGCCTGCAGCACCAGCTCCGTCAGACGAGTGAAGGACTGGGAAGCCAAAGAACACAACTTAGGCTAGCCTACCCACCTCTGCTTCTGGCGACCCTGCGAGTGCCCACGCGGGAGGGGGTCTCCCATCTTATCTTGGCTCCTTTCTGTCGCTTCTTCTCACCATCCCACCAGAGACAGAGGAGACGTCCCCAGCGCTCTCACCTCTTTAATGTTAAGGTTCGTGCAGGCACTTGTTTCGTAGAAGTCCATGCCGTACTCCTTAGCCAGCTGCAAGACAAGGGCATTTTTGAAAGAGAGTCAGTGAGGGAGGGGAGGCCCGTGCCTCCTGGTGTGTGCCTCTGCCATTGCACACCCAGAGCAGATGGCACGGAATGCCTCACTTCTCAGGAAACTGCAGGCTTTTTAGGACATAGGCTGGCAGAGAGTGGGACAAGATGTCCCACCAATACACCCATTTCATCCAAGTCTACACACACACACACACACACACACACACACACACACACACACACAGAGGCATGTGTGCACCCAATTCATCCAAGTCCACACTGACACACAGACACACACACAGACACACACATACACACCACTACATTTGTGGGAGACACAAATACATCAACATGAGGTGTATAAATGAGGACAATGGACTGTGAATATAACACAGCCAGTCTAGGTGCCATGCTGTCACTCAAGAGCCATAAAAGCTGGAACAAGTTACTATTAATTCTCTCCAAGTCCCAGCTCCATCCTCTGTTAAAAGAGAATGATGGTGTCTGCATGCAGGGTTGCAGAATGATTACACGGGGTCACACAGCTAAGAGCACTTACCACGGTGCCACGTGTATAGATAGCACTCAATAAAAACCGTTACTCTTGTAGGGTATGTTTCTGTTTTCACATGTTAATGACCTTGTGTTATTTTTTATGCCCCCCCCCCCAAAAAAAATCAATTTTATTTTGAGGACTAATGGAATATTATTGACTGCAGAGGAAGCGGAAGACTCCTGAGGTGCTCAGGGTTAAGAGGATGGCTCTTGCCTCAGGGCACTACCCTTTCTGTTGTGTGGGAGCATGGTCTCCTGCATGCGTGGGATGCTTGGACCCTCTCTGCCCCAGGGCTTGGCTACCTGGGGACCCTTCGTTCTTATACTTCCCAGGCATGTGGAGTCAGGGTGTGGAAGGAAAGGAGTGATAGACGGTCCCCAAACCACAAAAGGTCCATTGTGCACAGATGCTGTTAAAAATGTCTGCAGCTCCTTCCTCATTGTCACAGAGGAGGTCTTCTGAGCACAGAAACGCCCTGTTTAGGGTGTGGTGGACCTTGCCCAAGAGCTCTTACTTTCCCTCATGTGGACCCCTGAGGACCAGAAAGCAAGCTCTCTCTCAAGGATGTGGATTCCCCACCAGCATTGCACTGTGCATGCACTCCTGGGTCCCTGCCCTTGGCACAGGCCCTGCTAGTGCCACAGAAGCCCTGAAGGGTGGGACTTCACTTACCTGCTGCCCCTGCTCTCTCCCCACCTGCCGTTTCTGCTCTTCATCAGCCTTATTCCCAATTAGGATCTTCTGGACTCCTTCTGGAGCGTACTAGGGACAAACAGAGGTGAGCCTAAGCGAGGGCCCTTCTTCATATCCAGGTTCCAGACTGGCTCCACTGGCCTCCACCACCAAGTTCAAGAACGTGAGACAGAATAGGCTCCCATCGTACAGGAGCCCCTATCTCCTTTATCTGCAGTTTGGCTTCCCACAGTTTCAATCACCACCAGTCAGCCTTGATCTAAGAAATATTAAATGCAATATTCCAGAAACAAATAATTCACAAGTAACTTTTATTATAGCACGTTGCAATCTTGCTATTATTGTTTTTTTTTTATTATATCTAATTTATATATTTTTGTCACAGGTATTCAAGACTAGAGAAAACCAGCCGGGCGGTGGTGGCGCACGCCTTTTACCCCAGTGCTTGGGAGGCAGAGGCAGGTGGATTTCTGAGTTCGAGGCCAGCCTGGTCTACAGAGTGAGTTCCAGGACAGCCAGGGCTACACAGAGACACTTGGTACTGAGTGCTCAGTTTCCATTGCGAGTCTGGGAATGGAGTGTCATAGGGACCACAATACCATGGCTGACACCCTGAGTGTCACAGGGACATCTTAAGGTAGAAGACACCACAACAGAAGCCTCTTTGGGCTGAGCGAATGGTGTCTGAACTACATTGGGCTTCATTTAGCCTTGAGTCAACATGGCTTTGCCAAGGCTGCGCCAGGTGCACAAGCAGGTCCAGAAGCCCAGACTTGCAATTCCACCTGGCCCGAGGGTTTGGGAAGGAAGCTGCCCATGACATGAGGCAGTCCTGGGACTCATGCATCTCCAAGGAAAGACACAGCTACAAAGCCTTGCGGGGTATAATGCATACGGGTCTGGAAGGGTTGGTTTCTCTAGCCCAACTTGCCCAAAGGTCTCTATGTCAAGTTGGAAAAGGCAAGATTGTTTGACCAACCCTTAGAGCTTGCACCCTTCCCCCACCCCATCAGAGAGGTGGCGTCTCCGCACTCTGCCCCCACCCCATCAGAGAGGCCGTGTCTCCTACCTCATCCACGTCACTGACCCACTTCATGATATGCTGATAGGAGCGCTCACTGCTAATGTCGTAGACTAAAAATATTCCCTGAGAAAGAGAGGGAGAGGGAGAGACACACAGATGGGAGACATACATAGAAGAAGGTACAGTCATGTACAGACTGGCATCCTTGTATGTCCAGCCCACCCGCTTCTCCCTGCCTACAGTGAGGATGCCTCAGTCATACTTGCTTTCCCTCAGATGCTCCCAGCTAGGAGGGCAGGGCCTGATTTGACCAGGCTCTGTGGTGTGAGGTAGAGGAGGCAGAGCAGAGGTGGTGTGTGAGAGTGAAGTAGGTATACTAAGCGGTCTGTGAATAGTTGCAGAACAAACGACTAGTGGGAAAGAAGGACCCCCCCCCCCCCCCGCCCCAAGCAGGCAATCTGAGGACTCCACCTCAGGGTTCAGTGACACGGGCATCTCGAGCACCCAGTGCTGGAGGTGTGAGTAGTCGTCTCCTGGGTCTGACCCTGAAGTGGTAGCTCACCTGGGCTCGCCGATAGTACTGCTTTGTGATAGTCTGGTACCTCTCCTGCCCTGCTGTGTCCCTGCAAGAAAAATCGAGTCCCTCAGAGAAGAGGCCATGGGCATTGAAGATGAGCGAGAAGCAGGAGCCAGGAGTCCCTGTACCCTAAGAGGAAATGCTGCAGAATTTCAGGGTGAACACTTAGTAGTGCTTTAATCCCCAAGAGTATCCAAACGCCCTAGTCTTCCAGGGGAGGCCTGGTCTTTGGCATTGGCACGGGCAAGGCCTCAGGCACTCTTCTCAGGACCTTCAACCCGACGGAGCCTTAAACAGCTCTCCAGAGCTCAGCCACTGTGGCCCTGATTGAGCAGATGGGAGGGTCTGTCATACACCCAGTGACCAGGACATCTCTAAAGGCAATTCCCCACGGCATTCTAGAATTGGGAGGTGTCGCCACATAAGTGAGTGGTAAGGACTTCCAAGACCTTTAGGCCAGAGAGACACAGCAGCCCCTGGTGGCCAATAGTGGAAACTGCACCATGTGGTTAGTACTGAGGCAATCTCAAAAAACAGTCCCAAGCTAAACCAGAGAGAGATAGAGATAGATAGAGAGAGAGAGAGAGAGAGGTGCTTTCAGCCTCTCTGTTTAAGCGCAGTGGTACAGTCCAGAGTAAACCCTAATTCTGAGATAAGCCCACAACACATTCTACCAATTCCCCCACTTCCTTGCCTTTGGTAAGCTCTCCTCACCCCCATGGTTTGTTGACATTAAGGTTCGCAGAACAGGGGATGGGGGTTTCTGACCTCGCTCTTCATAGAGGTACCCAGTTATCTCAGATGAGGCGCAGGTTTACAAATAACAGGGGTACTCAGGGGCAGCTCAAAGCCCTCTCTCCATTACCCGCCTCCTCCTTGGCTCGACTCACCAAATCTGTATCCTCACTTTGATGCCGTCTACTTCGATGGTCTTCATCTTAAAGTCAACACCTGGAGAGAGCAAGCGAGTCAGGAAGGGCACCCTCAAGGCTGGGACACTCAAACAGCATGAAAGGGACTCCGCTTTGGTCAAATGTGACAAAGAGGTGACCAGAAGCAAGCTCCTTCAATAACATTTGAACTCTAAACAGATCGTAACGAGCCACTTAGAGCTTTGGATGGGGAGTGTGCATTTCACTTCTGAAGCTTCCACCCCCTTGGCAGTAAAAACTAGGACCAGCCAAGGCGGTGGTGGCGCACACCTTGAATCCCAGCACTGGGGAGACAGAGGCAGGCAAATTTTTGAGTTTAAGACCAGCCCGGTCTACAGACTGAGCTCCAGGACAGCCAGGGCTACTGAGATAGAAAAAAAGGTGGGAACAAATTCTGTTCTGGTTGCTAAGAAGACCCTGAGAGACACAGTGCCGGCCTGCACACTCCGTTGCAGCCATCACTGACCAAGTGCAGTGCCAGGCATGCGGCAGGTGTGCACCAGGTCCGTCAACTGATAGGGAAAGCAGGAAGGCACAGGAAACCCACAGTTCTCTGCTTCCTCTGTCCCAGGCCCTGAAGCGCTAAACTGCCGGTCCTGCCAGAACGAAGAACCCAGAGCAGAAACATGTGAGGAAATCTATAACAAGAGAAGTGAGCGCCATCTGGCAGGGTCAGGAGAGATGCCTGGATCACCACGCCTTTCCCAGCCCCAACTGTGCCCAGGCACTGTGCCCAGGGATTCAATAGCTACTCACAGGGCAACACAATCCACGGTCTTCAGCTGGGGAACATGGGAAAGGTACTGTGGACTATCCATCAGCAGCTGAACATCCGGTACAGAAGGTCCCAAGGATGCTAGCGTTCCCAACCCCATCAGCATTCTCCCTCCACATCTGGGCTTTGCCAAGCAGGAAAGCATGTTCTCTTATCTCTCCTGTCCCCAGGTTTCCACCAAAAGAGACATTAAAGTCAGCCTCTCCCCTCCCACCACCAAGAACAATCATCTTTTAATTAGAAAAGGAGAAACAGCTTCGGAATGGAAGACCCAAACTAAATCAAGCCGGTCAGGCATGAATCATGCCTGCCTGAGCTGATTCATATCTACTTGGCTGTACTTTTCCAAATGGCATTCTTCCCTGTGTCAAGAGAAAGGATGATGAAGAGGAAGAGGATGAAAGGAAAGGGACACCTGGCCCTGGTGGGAGGCAGCAGCCTACTTCCTCCCTCCGTGGACAAATAGTTACAAGGAATTGGCTTCTCCTCAGAACCTGACATAGGAGGTAAGCAAGAATCAAGACATTCTTGTTTCAAAGAATGGTACCTTTGTCCAAGAAGGAAGAGGGAATTCCCCATATAATAAACCTAGCTCACACTCATAGCCTGATCCGGAGTCCTCCTTGCTCAAAGTATTCACAGGAGAGTTTTATTGCCTCTACCCCTTAACATCTGTGGAATTTTCCACTGTGCCCTGCACAGGTCTCAGTCTCAAGGCACGGCAGCAGAGACACATGGTCCCTTCCCTTACAGGGGACGACAGTAGGAAGGAAGTAAAGACCTAGACGAAAATAACCTGCCTGAGGTTAGCACAGCGTGGATCAGAGTTTCAAACAAGGGCTTGCTTGATGCTGGAATGCATGCCCCACCCCCACACCGTACCAATTCTGGGGGGCGAAGAGGGAGTGTGTGAGGGAGAGTTCTGTGTTAGCATGTTAACCCCACATGGAAGTGGTTAATATTATCAACTCAGCACCAATCTGGAACCACAAGCTCTTTGGACTGTCTGAGAGGGAGTCTCTAGATTGTATCAAATGAGGTGGGAGGATTCACCCTAAATGTGGGGGATGCCATTTCAAGATTTGGTGGTCCTGAGCGGGAAGGCAAGCAGGGCTGGAGCATTAGTTCCTCCTACTTCCTTCCTCACTGCAGATGCAATGTGAGAGCTCCCGCAAGCTTCTGCCATGGCCCTTAGACTGTGGGCCAGACTCCACCTTCCTTAAGTCACTTTTGTCTGACATTTTGTCACACACACACACACACACACACACACACACACACACACACACGTAAACCAAAAGAGAAGTCTTCACTGTTTGGTTTCCTGATTTCCTGTGGGTCCTGTGCTGAGAGGGGGAGCTGCCAATCCTAAGGAGACCTTCCCTGTGAGAGGATGCTGTTAGAAGGGGCAGAAGGGATAAGACTCAATAAGAAGGGATAAGCATCACAGAGGTGATCAATGCTGGAGCCCGAGTCCTGTTTCGTCCTCCCTCACTTTGGACCTGCATGGACAGGAGTCAAGACTGGGCAATTCTGAGATCCCAGCAACCTCCACTTTTACAGGCTATACTGCAACCTAGCCACTCCAAGGTTGTTTTAATATGTCCGAGGAGAGCGGGGCCAACTGGAGCGAGCGGGGCCAACCGGAGCGAGCAGGGCCGACCGCAGTCAACTGGACTGGAGTGAGTGGGGCAGTTTCAATTCCCAGCATGATCTTTTTTTTTTTTTAAGTCTGAGGAATAAAGGCCTTCCTCTTGGCTTATTCATATGTATTAATGTATGAAGGAAGGAATGGGCTGTATCTTCTGAGGGATTGCTCCCATCTTTTTCTTTAAATATAAAAGCTGTAACCACCCAAGGATCTCCATGTTCTCTGACTCTATGTTCCCCTCCTCCCCCGAGCTTTCCATTCTATCCATCTACCAATGAGACCCCGGTTAGCAGTACCATGTGCTGACCTGAGACCTTGCTCTATGCTGCATGGCTGTTGGGTTTTTTGTTTGTTTGTTTTCTATTGCAAGACAGAATCAAAATACTAGCCTGACAGAGTCTGCTATAGACTCAAGCTTCCCCACCTCAGACTATTGGCTGCTCAGCAAGCTAATCATTCAAATATGTTTATCTGTCACCTCCTCACGCGACTGTCCTTCAGCCCCTGTGTGCCCTCTCCTCAAGCCAGCCATCAACAGAGCGACTTTCCACGGCATCTCCTCTCAGGCCCACCACCTCTCTCCCTTCCTCACAGAACAGTCCTCTCTCCTCCTGAAATCGGTCTCTCAGCCGTCCTCCCTGCTGCTCATCCTAACCCAGAGCTCCTCCTTGTTGCCGCTTTTGCCTCTACTAGGAAAGAGAGAGATTCTCCATCTACCTCCACCCCAGGGTCTGCTCACGCCTTGCCTCTCTAAGGCAGAATTAAGAGGCACACAGATTTGGATTCAGGGGGTGTGAACTGAAGCCTGAGGAGTTATATCTTGCTTCAGGGTCCGTGGATTGGACCTCAGTCTGTGAGTTCTCAGGACAATAGTTTTCAAAGGGCATTCCTAGACTTGCAGCCTTACAGCATCACCTTGGACTTAGAGAGGCGAGTGCCCGGATCCTACTTCAGCCTTGGAGACTCAGAACCCCAGCGATGTAGGGCCAGCAGACTGTTTCAACAAGCTCCCAGGAAAAAGTCCCACACATCTTAAGTTTGCCAGCCACGTGGTTCAAAAGCTTTGCACCTGAACTGTCAAGACAGGCGGCGTGGGCAGTCTCTTTCAGAGTGTGCTTTGCAAAACCTTGGCTAAATTTAGAATTACCCGGGAGGATTTTTTTTCTTTTTTCTTTTCATTTTAATGCAGCCACCTTAAAACATAAATAATAAAAATTAAGGAAAAGAAAGAAAAAGGAATATAGCTGCCTTAACTTGCCTAAATCCACTAAGACATACTTTGAGTAAGACCCAGAAACTACATTTTAACAGACTGTATAAAGCAGTGGTTCTCAACCTCTTTAATGCTACAATCCTATAATACAGTTCCTCACTTATTTTCATTGCTACTTCATAATTGTAATTTTGCTATTATGAATTTAATGTAAATGTCTGTGTCTTCTGGTGGTCTTATATGAGCCCTTTGAAAGGGCCATTTGACCCCCGAAAGTGTTGAGGCCCACGGGTTGAGAGCCACTGGTGCACACTATGGCGGGAAATTAGCAAGAGGAAGTCTGAGAGTAGAATGTAGGGAAGAGACATTGGTTAGCCCTGGAACCAGAAGGGCCTGGGTTTGAATTGGGCCCTTCATATATGACTACAGGCAAATCTTCATTTCTTTGCCGGTTTCCATTTTCTTACCTGTAGAAGAAGAGTACCACTTGCCTCCTAAGGGTCGCTGTGGATAACTAAATAGCAAGTGTACAACACCTAACTCTATAACTACCATGGTAGTTTAAATGAAAATGTTCCTCAGAGGCTCGGGTGTCTGCTGAATGCTTGGTCCCCAGTCGGTGGCTCCGTTTGGGTAGCCTTAGGAAGTGTGGCCTTGTTGAAGGAAATGTGTCAATTGGTGTAGGCTTTGAGGTTTCAAGACCTGGAGCTGTTACCAGTGAGCTAGCTTTCTCTCTCTCTCTCTCTCTCTCTCTCTCTCTCTCTCTCTCTCTCTCTCTCTCCTTCCTGCTTGGAGTTCAAGATGTGAGAGCCCTTAGCTTCTGCTCCAGCCACTGTTTGTCTGCTTACCGTGATGAACAGTCATCCCCCTGGAAACAAAAGCTAAACAAACCCTTCCTCCTCTAAGCTGCATTGGTCCTGGTGTTTTATCACAGCAATACAACAGTCACTGACACGTCCGCCTTCTGTCCACTGACTAAGGCTCCTGAGAGCTTTGGGATTGTAAAACACAAGGACCCAACACAAAACGGATTTCACCATCAAGATCCTTGCCTCTCTGCTATCCTTGGTAGGTTTGGAACAGCATGAGGGAGCTTTGCGATGGAAACTCTCAGCCCTCCATCAAATCTAATGTGTGCTGAACCTCCAGCCAATCTCCAGGCAGAACCACACCCAAGGCTAATAATATTTGTCTTTGTAAAAAAAAAAAAAAAAAAAAAAAGATGCCTCTTAGCTATAGAATCCCTGTGAAGCTCATAGGCGTGGATACTGTTATTACAAGGCATGTAGAAACCAGTTTATTCATGTGCCCATATCCTAGAGCTGAGTCAGAACTGGAAAAACCAGCCTCTTAAGATGTACAGGGATGCTCTTAACTCACTCAGCCAGTGGCTTCCAACCCTCTGAGGCTGAGGAATGATCAGATGGGGTCTCTTCTGACCCAGTGCCCAAAGCCCAGCAAGCTGCTGTAACCAGCATGGAGCCTTTCCCCTTTCTGGCTAAAGCTACAGAGCCAAATCCTCTGCTCAAGGAATTAGGTTTGGGTGCAGTATGCTCTTTGTGGATTGGTAGCTCAGCGGTGATTCCCAAGGTGGCCTAGCCAACATGAGCTAACTAACTTCAGATCAACTCCCTCCAAACCAGCAGAGTGGCACACACGTGTAGTCCCAGCTCCTTAGGAAGCTGAGGCAAGAAACGTGCTTGAGCCCAGGTGTTCAAGAACAGTGTAGACAACATACTCTCATAACTCTTGAGAAATCTCTTTGAGGAGAAGAAGAAGAAGAAGAAGAAGAAGAAGAAGAAGAAGAAGAAGAAGAAGAAGAAGAAGAAGAAGAAGAAGAAGAAGAAGAAGAAGAAGAAGAAGAAGAGAAGAAGAAGAAGAAGAAGAAGAAGAAGAAGAAGAAGAAGAAGAAGAAGAAGAAGAAGAAAAAGAAGAAGAAAAAGAAGAAGAAATAGAAGAAGACAGTCAGCTTCCTCCAGATGAAGTGAAAGGCTTACTTATCCTATCAGGAGAAACATGGGCAAAAGGATGCTAGAGAGGACCAGAGGCATGCACAGCGAACATGCTGGCTGGAGCCAGGGATGGAGCTGCTATACCATGGTACTGCAGTGAGTTTAGACCAGGCTCCAAGTTCAGCTTCTGAGTATCTGCACAGCCACGAGACTTGGCTTAGTGATACCCAAAAGTGTCTTAGGACTTCCAAAGGAGTCTCAGCCTATGATTGTCCACTGCCGCCTAAATGGCTTTCCACATTGGTAGGCAATAATACTCCAACCTGGGATTTGGAAGAGGAGTTGAAAACAACAGTCCTATCTAGAAATAAATCTCCTAAGGGCCAGAGGACATATTTTGGATTTAAGGCTTTTGTTGTTAACTGCTTTTTAAAAAAAGTCTTGCCTCTGTTTAAGCATAGTACTAGGAATAAAGCTCTGGCCCCAGAGAGCATAGCAAAGTCAGGTATACACCTGTGACTTAAGAACACAAAGACATGCTCTCTGTCATCTGAACCCCTCACAGCCACTGACACCTTAGGTAAGTGCCAACACCAGGTACTGAGTGTCTGTGAACAGTGCTGCCTTCTCCACGTAGCTGTGTGCTAGGGAACCTCGGGCCTCTTTTCTTCCTGCTGGCTTCTGGCTGTGTGGCCTCTACTCCTGAAGCATTAGTCTCCCACAGCACCGTCAAGAGACTGCCAGGACTGAGTATAGCGGACTGAGTATAGCTCTAGTGCCAGCCTCAGTGACTGGAGAGATGGTTAAGACTTTTCTCTGGGCATTGACATCTGGGGTGGCATAAGGACAGGGCCAGAGACAAAACCTGGTGCTTACTTGGTTCCAAAAATATCCTAAAGGCTTGCCAACTTTCCTCTCTAACAGTGAAGGTGAAGGCTATGGAAAAAAAGCAACAGGACTTGTCTGGGACTCTTCCTGCCCAATGCTGAAGGTGACAAGGACAGCCCTCAGAATGCACACAGGGCCTACATTAAGAACACCATGGGCCAGGCAGTGGCAGTGCACGCCTTTAATCTCAGCACTTGGGAGGCAGAGGCAGGCGGATTTCTGAGTTCAAGGCCAGTCTGGTCTGCAGAGTGAGTTCCAGGACAGCCAGAGTTCTATAGAGAAACCCTGTCTAGAAAAAACAAAACAAAACAAAACAAAACAAAACAAAACAAAACAAAACACAAAGGCCGGGTGTGGTGGTGCAAGCCTTTAATCCCAGCACTTGGGAGGCAGAGGCAGGTGGATTTCTGAGTTCCAGGACAGCCTGGTCTACAAAGTGAGTTCCAGGACAGCCAGGGCTACAGAGAAACACTGTCTCAAAAAAACAGAAACAAAACAACAACAACAACAAAAAAGAAACAAAAAACAAAACAAAACCAAAACAAAAAAACCCACCATGGTGGCACAGGCCTTTAGTCCCAGAGAGGCAGAGGTGGGTGGATCTCTGTGATTTTGAGGCCAGCCTGCTCTACAGAGTGAGTTCCAGGACAGTCAGGTCTAAACAAAGAAACTCTGTCTCAACAAAACAAAACAAAACAAAACCAAGAACAAAAACAAACAAAAAAATCCCAAAACAAAAATAAAACAACAAAAATAACACAATAGGTGGTCAGAATTCTCTTTCTGATTCTGCCTTTACCACTAGTCACTTGCGTGGTCATGGGAGTGCTGGCTAATAATCTCTTTAGGCCTCCAGTTCCGCACCTGTTCAATGGAGGAGGGCAATCCCAATATCAGAAGATTCTTGTGAAGAGCAGGAGAAAATGTATAAAAACCCTAACAAAACCTGGCACATTGCTTTATGAAATGCTAGCTGAAGACCTTATCAATCTCCCCTAGAGAAGGAAAGTGGAGACTGTCCCGGTTGGTCAGTTTTGTTTGTTTGTTTCTCAGTTTGACACGACTTAGAGTCACCCAGGCAGAGGGAACTTCAGTTGAAGATTTGCCTTGATTATAGACATGCCTGTGACCATATCTATAAAAGACTGTCTTGATTAGTGATAGATATATCACCAATATTTAGGAGGGCCCAGCCCACTGTGGGCAACACCATCCCTAGGCAAGTGAGCCTGGACTATATGAGAAAGCTAACTGGGCGTGAACCAGTGAGCCAGCCAGTAAGCAAGATTCTGCCATGATTTCTGTTTCAATTCCTGCTTGAGTACTTGCCCTGAATTCCTTCAGTGATTGTGACCAGGAAGTGTAAGCCAAGCAAAACCTTTCCTCCCCCAAACTGCTTTTGGTTAGAGTGTTTTATCACAGCAACAGAAGGCAAACCAGAACATAAACCAAGAGTAACAGCCAGAGCCATAGAAAGAACCCTAGGAAGTAGAGAGTGATTCCTGCTGGGGAGGAGAGCAGAGCAGAGCTCTAGACAAAGCAAAAAGCAAAGGCTTCCAACGGTGGAACCCACAGGGTCTTCAGGGTACGACAAACCCAAGCTGTCCCTGTGGCTATCAGCAGCTGCCTCCCTCCAGCCAGCACCTCAGGGGTTAAGACCAGGTGTCAGCTTGCCAGTCCACCAATTTGAGTGCCACATGCTTGAGTGGAAACAGGACTGTCTCTGGATGCCAAATGTTATCACCATGATCAACCATAGCCCAAAGGACCAGCATCATGACCTGAGCCTTTTCATTAGCAATGAGACGCCGCGTAAGGAACAATTTAATACAGCTGAAACCCAAGGCAGACACCCAATCTCCGGGGCCATGCTGGCTCCAGTTACCAAGCATCAGTCCCATGAATGCTCTCATTCTTCACCCTGGTACGAAACTGGCACATACTGGGCATGTGCAGTTCCTATGGGTTATAGCTGGAGGGCACTTCTAAGCAGATCACCCTGGTCGACACTGAAACAGGCTTTAGGTAGAGGCGGACTCTATGGGGAGGTGACTGGCTGACGCCAAAACTCCCTCCCAGATGGGCAGTGGTGGTGCACACCTTTAATTCCAGCACTTAAGAGGCAGAGGTAGGCAGTTCTCAAGAGTTCGAGGCCATCCTGGTCTATAGGATGAGTTGCAGGACAGCCAGGGCTACACTGAGAAACTCAGTCTCAAAAAGAAAAAAAAAAAAAAAAGAAAGAAAAAGAATAGGGAAAAACAGAAGAAAAAGACCAAAGCAAAACAAAAATTCCAAACCTCCCACTTTGCAAATAACTTCTCAGGAGACTAACAATGCCACCCCCATAACTGAGAGGCATGTGAAAGTGAGAGAGGATTCAAGACAAAGGCACACCGTCCTTCCAGGAAAAGGAAGAGAACCTTGTGTCTCGCCTGTCACTTGCATTCTTCCGCTTTCGGTCTGGTGACTCTTACCTCACTCTTCCCTGGAGTACATGCTGACTGACTTTCTCCTTTGTGGAATGGCAGACTGTCCCTCACTCTGGCTCTGTTCTGAGGAAAAGGTACACAGACCTCAAGGCAAACACATTAGTCACCATCACACAGCCTTGCTCTGGAAGTGTCTGGAAGCAGAGACATAAAAGACTGTGCCCTGGTCTAGACAGAATCCCGATCCTCTCTCTATCTTACTCCAGGGTGTTTTAACCTCCAGAGTACTAGGCTCAAAGACTCTAATTCCCGTATCTACACACTGGAAATTCTGGCAATCTCACAAGGATACTCTAGCTGTTCTTTGAAGCTCAAACACATGCACACACTATGTGTCCTCTAACACACCACATCATAATTATTTCATTTTTATTACATATTCATTTTGTATGTCTGTATACATATGCATACCTATGTGTGTTGTGGCATACATATATGAGTGTGTGTGTTTACGTGTGTGTGTGTGTGTGTGTGTGTGTGTGTGTATGTGTATGTGTGTGTATGTGTGTGTGTGTGTGTGTGTGTGTTTTGGAGGACACCTCAAAAAAGTCATTTCTCTCCATCTACCATGTGTTCCCAGGGACTGAACTTGGCAGCAGGTACCCACTGAACTGTCTCACCTGCCACTTTTTAAAAAGTGTTTTTTAAGTAAAAAATTAGAAATGGGTGGGAGATAACGATAATAACTGGAGGCCTTTCCTTTCCCTTGGAAGCTTAAAGACTCAGTCTTTGGGAAGCTAGGAGTTTAGGAGCTATTTTCAGATAGTGGAGGGGGTCTCGCTGTCCAGCACTGACCCTCATGAGACTATAAGGATTATGAGGTCCCAAGGCTTGAGTCCAAGAAACATCTTACTCCAGGGCTCCCTGGCTGTTGACATGGTCTAGCAAGGTCACTCTGACAGCCTGACTAAGCTGATAAGTACCATTTCACCCTGGGAACCTTGGCTAATTAGCAACATTTGACTTTAAAATACCAACCTATCATCCTTGCATGTCCCCAGAGACCTCCACTCATATGCCCATCACAGGAGTTACTGCCTCCTTCCCTGCTGTGTCTGATTTCTTCTACCCAGTGCATCTGAGCAAAAGAGCTAGATGCTAACTGGAAACAGTTCACTCCTTGCAGAAGTCTTCCTTCCCTTCTCTCACAGCCCTACTACGTGTGCCTGACATACTGAGTTTCTCATTGTCTTATGAGTCCCCCAAACCCAATCCTACCCCCTGACTGTCCTAGGGAACCGTGGAAGTCCTCTAGGGAAGGGCACGCATTCCTTTGTTCAAATAAACCGCTTGCTCATAAATGCTTACTGTGTGTCTCGGACTAAGCAAGGCGCTCTGAAACAAGTGGCAAACACAGCCTGTGCTCTTCTGAGAGCACTCATTCTCGCAGAGCAGACAGACACCGAGGACAGAAACTGATGTTTCAGAGAAGGTCAGGAAGCCAGAGCAGGATAGAGGGAGAAGCACTAAAAGTGGGGTGTTCAGAGACAAGCTCTCAAGGTAGGTGGTTGAGGTCTCAGTGTCTAAGGCCTACAACAGAGAGTGCTAAAGGATCAGGGCTCCAGGCAGAGGAAGCAACAAGCGTCTGTCAACAAGCATCTAGCTAGTAGAGGCTAGCTAGTATTATCTTGCATGTGATATTAGCTCTTACAAAGTGAGAAAATGTGCAAGACCCTCGAATCTTATTGAGACTCTCACATATGCATGCAGGCACAAGCACACACAGACAGACACAGACAGACAGACAGACAGACAGACAGACACACACACACACACACACACACACACATGAAGACTGACAGTCTTAGGTTCTGACCCTAACAAATCCAGCTGTAGCTGAAAGGTCAGGGCCTCTACAAGCAGCAAGGAAGGGCTATGGTGTATCCCTGCTGAGAGGTAGCCTCTACCGGCTTTCTCTCCTGCACCTTTCCTTGACCTGTCCCATGAGGAACTGACTTAGCTTTCAAGATCCTACTCAAATGTCACTTCTGTGACTGACACCTTATCAACCTGCTCAGAAGGGACTCCTCAATCTGTGAGTTCAAAGCCTGAGGGCATGAATGACACCCCTGTTCCGTGGTGATTGTCTGGTTATTTGGAAGCCTGTCTCCCAATGACCCTTGGAACTCTTGGAAGGCAAAGCAACATCTTATTCATTTCATCTTCTCTTTGTCTGGAAGAAGGACAGATCATTAAATGAAGTTGAATACATGCAAGAAGAAAATGAATGAGAAAGTGAATGAATGAATGAATGAATGCAGTATAAGCCAGGAGAAAAAAGCAATGAAGAGACTATTTTAATCAAGGGAGAGCAGTCAGAGATTAGTCCACATTCAAAGCCAACTGCTGGCCCTCTCCCTAGGTCGCAGCACCCCATCCCAGCGTTCTCAGTAAATCTACATCAAGCCAGTAATAAAAGGGTAGCATTCATATCATGTTGACCCTCATCTGGCATCCTTAGTCCGCCATCCCAGGTTCCCCTCAGGGGACGTGCAGGGGTAGCAGAACCCTCCGCTGGGCAGGAAAGGTGTCTATTCTCTGCTCTTTGGCTTGCAGGATAGAGGTTCCTTTTGGCAGCCTTTGAAGGGATTTCCGGGATGGAGGGCCTGCCCAAAGCCAGTTCAGAAGAAGTGAAAGGGGACAGTGTAAGCACGGGTCGCCGGTGTCGGAGATGGCAGTCACTAAGTTGTCCTGAATAGTTTTTTGAATTAGAGTGGATGATTAGCTCCTTCCTCCCCAGCAGAAGGAATTAAAGGTGGAGGAAGCCCTGGACCCTCCTTCACTAAGTTCACCAGCTAAGCGCAAGAACCAAGGAGAAGCCAGATGCCTGTTCAGAGGAGTAACAGTCTTACCAGGCAAAAGGCCCAAGGATTAGTTACAAAGTAGCCGCACTGAGAAAAGCTGGCAATCAGGACAGAAGGGTAATGGCCAAATATCGACTTTCCCCGTTACAGACCTCATTTCCAAATTGGGGGGGGGGGAGGAAGAGAAAGGACCAGCCCAGCGAGTGCAGAGAGGCAGGAGAGAAACAGGGTGCTCAAAGCCAGCAGATCTGTGAGTGTGGTGCAGACGCAGATGAGCAAGACTTGCAGGTTTCAGCTGTTCTCTTCCAGGGACGGCATCCTTGGGGAAAGGGTGGGAGGTTGGATCTGTGCCTCTGTCAGAAGGAGGAAGGAACAACACGGAGAAATAGATGGCTGAGAGAGAGTGACAACTGGGAGGGGGCACCAGCCACCTTCACCCTCCTGGGCTACCCAACTCTGTTGTATCACTCTTCCTTCAAAGACACTGCCAGCACCAGAGCTGGGAGACACGGAACAGAGGTTAAAACAAAACAAAACAAAACAAACAAAACAAACAAAACTGGTCCCACATCCGTGGCACGTCAGACAGCTTCCTGATTTCTCCCCATTCATTTAATCCTGGATCCCTGGCCCTAGCTTAATGCCTGACACACACTGTTGTTCAATAAATGGCGCCCAGATGGGGCCAGGGAGGCAGCTCAGTTGGTAAAGCACATGCCACGCAAGCATGCAGACCTGCATCTCCAGCATCCAGGTAAAAGGCCAGGTGAGGCAGGAGGAATCCCTGAGCTGATGACGGGCAGGGGTGGGGGCTGGGGGTGGGAGGTGGGGCAGAGCCAGACAGCTCCCTCTCTGAGCTCCCTGATGAGCAAGCCTAGCTGAATCAGTGAGCCTCAGGTCCCAGTGAGAGTGTTGTCTCAAAAACCAAGGTGGGCAGCTCTGAGGATTGACATCCAAGGTTGACCTTCGGCCTGCATGGGTACCAGTACGTACATCCTCCCCCCCCCCACACACACACACACATACACACATTCAAAACAGCATCCAGATGATGAGTCTTCAAGTGATGGGCAGGATGACATCATAGCACATCACTGGCCATTTACTCATCGCCATAGCATTCTTATGAGCTAAGAATAGTAAGAGTGACAGCAGCTACGGTTTTATGGAGGACTCTCCCAAGTGCATTTGGATCTATTAACCTCAATAATCTTCCTAGCAACCATTAAGAAAGGCTCTGTCGCTGTCTTTTATTTGGAACTGGAGAAGTAAGCACAGAGATCAAATGCGTGTTTGAACAATTCAGGCATGGAATGTGCAGATCATTGTCTGGGCTCCTTCCATTCTGCCCAGGGCTTTTTATCTTCCTTTCCTTTCTGCGAGGCCTGGAGGAAGAGAGTAGGGGGAGACGGGTCTCAGGTTGGCCTAGATCTGCAAAAGTCTGATGAAGCCACGTGGCATAGAGACTGGGCCCTAAGCCCCACTGTGTCTCGCATTGAATTTGTATCCAGCTCCTCGGTCTAGAAACCTGCAAAAAACTCTGTGGACACGGACCCTGGCGTCACAGTACCCAAACATTTGCCCAGTGTCTGCCGGATCACTTGGGTCTAGGCTCAGATCAAGCGCTCCTGGTTCTTCCTTCTCTCTGACTCCCGTCTCCCCGCCCCAAGTCACCACAAACCACCTGCTTTAGACAGTCAGATCCAGTTCCAGTTGAACTTCTTAAGGAGAGAGAAAACAGCCAAAGCCTAAGCAGCAGCAGCAGCAGCAGTCAGACCAGTCTAGCCAGAAAGAGGCCACACAGCCCCTCCTCACTCTAAAGAAAAGCAGCCTGAAGGAGGCTTGTCAAACAGAAGGCCCAGAGAACCAGGTACGCCTGCTTATGGAGGGCCAAGGACGGGCAGGCAGAAACCAACCCCTGGGAAACGCCCTCAGGCTAGCATTACACCCCAGTCTGGCCACCATAGGTGACAAATGACAAAGGAGAGGAATAGAAAGGAGCTGAGTGGGGTTCCTCCTAAGGCCAATAGTAGCACACCCTGGATGGGCCTTCAAAGTCTTCACTCCTTCTCTGGCTGACATCTTCTGTACCTTACTTTTTCAAAACAGTGCCTTTCTCCTATTGCTAGGCTCAAGCCACAGCCAGGGCCATGATGGTCTTTGCTACCTGGGCCTTACATTTATTATCTCCCAAGAGGTGAGATGAAGCCTGGCTTGCACTACCTCCCATAAAAACTAAAAGGCACATGACGAAGCCTCACCCTCAGATTGCTTACAGTTTAGGAGACAGCGCCAAACCGAGGCATGTTCTCTGTCCTAAAATCTTCCTTCTGCTGCAACCAGACTGCCCAGCGTCCCCGTGAGCTCCCACTCACTTCTCACCTCTGTTCTCTGTGCTCTCCTTGATCCATCTGCTCCCTTCCACTGCGAGAACCCACCCACGGGCAACCCACACGGCAGCGCCCAGCTTCAGCCTCCTCTGCCTGCTGGAATCCACAGGGATGGCTCTCCCTTTCCCAATTAGCAACATCATCTCTCATTGGCTGCCTCGGACACATACAGGACTGGGAGACCTTTACTGGGAGCGGTGGTGAGGCTGTAGTCAATCCTTTCTATCTAAAGGGTGCTTTACCGAACACTTGCAGACACGTTATCTCGTTCTGGCGATAACTCTTTATTGCCCATGTCTTGTTTCAACGCAATGAGAGACTTCTGTGGGCAGGAAAGGGTGCATTTAATGTCACTAGAATGCCTAGCATGGTCCTTCTTGGGAATACTCCATTACATTGACAGATAAGCTAGTCTTATCAGGAAACTACAGGAACATTAAGGCTCTGGCTGATCCACTCCCCCACCAGCCCACACCTGGCAGCTTAGCATGGAGAGCAGAATGAGTACCAGTGGTGCCAGCTTCAGGGTTGACAGGTGGCGAGGACATGAGTGCCTCAGTCTCCCTGGCTGGCTCTTTCATCGAATGTTTGGGCTCTTACATAGAATAGACAGTCAATTATAAAAGAAGCAGCCAAAGATGGCATCAGTATGAGCCGAAACTCTGAAATCCTGCCTTGGCAGTAATTAGCAAATGGCCTCGTTTTCTCCATTCACAAGAAAGCAAAACAAATGAGGAAAGATATCTAGATGAACGTCTGACATGGACTCTCCCAAGCACACACATCTTCTTGATGGATAAATTATGAATCAGCCCCTGTTTCCCTGGCTTTCTGATTTGTCTCCTGGCTGCCCCTTCCTTGGGAAACTTTCCAAATCATAGAAGGAGAAAACCTCTCTGGACGAGCTTTTTCCCTTCTATTGTAGTTAATGCTGGAAAACATGGCCAAGACGGGGAGAACCTCAGGGCCTCCGTAAGCTTTAAATAAAAAAAGCACTTAAGAAACCCAGGTGGGGGCAGATTTGAAGGGCTGGAGTGAAGAATAATGTTTCTTTGTCTTCTGTGGACGTTGTAACCCTGAGGAATCAGCGGACGGTGTGGAAAGGGGTGTGCGTGGCCACCTTCTGATGCCGAGAACAAACTTCAGGACTAGGTTTTTTTGCCTCATATGCCAAAGCTGAGATGGGGGTATATAGAAGCAGACCACACAGCTCTTCACCACTGCCCCTCACACAGTGAACTCCAAGAGGGCTTCTAGGGAAGTCCCTGCCCTCTGTCTAGCATTCTACCAGCTGGAAGAAGATGGCAGGAAGACAAAGAGGGTTAGTGTGGGGTGAGGGATAGTTCTCTTTCGAGGGAAGTACAGCCTCTGCAGGGTCATTTGTTATTTCAGAAACAGATGTTCCTTCCCTCATTCTTTCTAAGGAAGAAGGGGAAGGCATATGTCTCCTGGGGAGGCTGACTCCTCACACAGTAGGCAGGAGTCCTGAGATCTTCCGAAATGATGGGAACCAGTAAAACCCTCAAAGTCCAGGTCACTTCTAGGACTTATACCCATGACTCTAGGGTGCAGACTACTGTTCTTCAGATCAAATCCAGGCACATACCATCTCCCCGCCCCCATACCCCTTGACTCACTGCAGATAGCTCAACAGCTGCTGGCCTCGGACCCTTGTCAAGAATAATCAGGACAAGTTTCCACAGTAATAACCTGTTGCCCTTTGTCCCCAAGCCTGCAAACGCTCTCATATCCCATATGGCTCCTCAGCCCCTCCCTGCTCACTCCCATGACTTCCCCAACACCTGTCTCATCTCCAAGAGCTCTAGAGAGGCAGGCAGCCCTCTCTCAGGCAAGGCTCAGTATCTGCCCCCTTCTGACCCCTCCACAATGGTTCTTATTCAAACAGAGGCCCGACCCAAGCTCCTGGATCTCTTAGGCGCTGGCCTTAGCGTTCCAGAGAAATATGGACAAGTTTTGTTCTGGCTCTGACTCGAGGAGAGTAAAGCCCACCAGGAGACCTAAGGAGCGCAATGAGAAGGACCGCCAGCACTCAGTCAGCGTCACATACATGCCAAGTACTGTACAAGCCCTCGTGCATTTAATCCGTACCTCAGGAAGGTCTCACTATCAGATCCACTCAACAGACAGTGACACTAAAGCTCAGAAGTTTACGTCATAGTCAAGGCCATGCCGTCCCAAAGGCAGATCTCCGGGTTTGCCTGACCATGCCTGCCTCAACTACAAGGCTCTGCTTCTCCAGACTGCAACTATCCCTCACCTTCTTCTCTCTTGGCAAGGAGTGTGTGTTGGGGGAGGAGTGTGAAGGGAGGAAGAAGAAAGCCTTAAGAGGAAGGTCTCAAGGAGAGCTGGAGCCCTCCCCGAAGGCAGCAGGGCCTTCTAGGCGAGGATTCCTACTGGGTGACAAGGCTGTCAGCAGGTTGTTTCTGTCAGGAGCCATGAGAAGGATGGTCAGCTACTCCACAGCTGACCAAGTCTGGTACCCCGGTGTCAGATACGAGTGGAATCCCTTCAAGTCAGGCTTCCTGGAAGAGAGGACCTTCCCTTGCCCATGAAGGAGAGACCACTGAGTCATTCTCAGAGTGGCCTTCAATAGCCTTGCCAGGGTACCAACCAGGCCTTTGTCCCTGTCTCAGGTAGTTGACCCTCTGCTCTGCATGGGGATTTCTGATCTTCCCACCTTCCTTCAAACAGTCTCTGCCCACTCCTATCCTCCTTCTTGCACTATGGTATCCCTGTCCTCCAGGCGTCCCACCTTGTGTCTTTCCCTTCACTACTGCGCTGGAAACTCCCGTTTCTTTGACCAGTGTCTGCCTCTGTCCACTCCTATCCTGGCTCCATACCGACTCACCCGAAAACTAAGGGTACCTCAGTGACTTACTGCCTGGTCCTCACTTTGATTCCGTTCTCCTCCCTTCATTTGGAGCTGTGGGTATATCACTTCACTGGCTGTGAATCTCGCTGCCCTGTCTCAGGGCACTCTGGCCTACACCCGCCTGTTTTCTTATCTTGGATCTGAAGGCTCCCCTACCAGAAGGTAGAATTCCCATCTCTAGACCATGACTGTAGGCAGCATATACCTCACCTGTAGGAACCCAGGCTCAGGTCCCCATTCGGGGGACCTCTCGCCCCTAGGTGTATGTACACCCTGTCCCTGGCCTCCCGCGCCTCTACCTTAAGGGGCGCACAATCCCTTCCGGACTGGGGATGAAGAAGCAACCACCGGGAAGGGAGAATAGGGCGCCCCCGGGCCACCGCCCCTTACCGATGGTGGAGATATGCGAGGAGTGGAACTCGTTGTCGGTGAAGCGGCACAGCAGGCATGTCTTGCCCACCCCGGAGTCCCCGATCAGCAGTAGCCGGAACAGCACATCGTACTGTTTCGCCATGGCAGGGACTTAAGGGGGCCCGAGGGCTGCGGGTGGCTGCGGGCTCAGCCCCGCTCAGCCTCTGCCATCGCGGCTGGAGCCGGCCCCAGGACGCCGCGGTGGCGAGAAGGAAGCGGCCCGGCCCCCGCGCTGGCCTCGCCCGCTTGCTCGCTGGCTTGCTGGCGCGGGGAAGCGCGGCTGCGGCGGGAGCGCGTCGCGGGGAAGCTCGCGCGCTGGCGGGAGGTGGGAGGGGACAGCTGCGGCGGCCGCCCCTGCCCGGCCCTCCGTCCGTCCCCTGCACCGCCGCTGCAGCGGGAGCGGGGGAGGGGAGCGTCGGGGTCCCCGCAGCCGCCCGGGGCGGGGTCCCAGCTCTGCTCTTAAGCCCTAGGGTGCCCGGACTCGGGCAGGGTTGGGAAGGGGTACGTCTGCATCTTTCCGCCGACGATCTGAGAGGCGGAGTTGGAATGAGCGCCCACCCAGTCCACATCCCCAACCTTGACTTCCCCGGTCCCATCGCTTCTCCTCGAATCAAAGCCTGATCTTGATCATGCCACCCTACCTAGGTTGCCCCTTAAGCGGCCCGACCCAGCTTATGAGTGGCAGGTCCTCACCTGGGCTCACTCGTAGTTGGAAGGCCTTCAACAGGGTCTGGATTGGAACGCCCTTCCCCTTCACCAACACTCCGGTGTGTAGCCGAATTTGGCCACCCCACAACAGTGACTTATGTCACGCCCTCCCACCTCTTAAACCAGAAAAACACCCGCTGACCCATTCATTGTTCAGTTCTTCAGAGTAGACAGATAAATTATCATTAAAAAAGAAATCCAGCCGGGCGTGGTGGTGCACGCCTTTAATCCCAGCACTCGGGAGGCAGAGGCAGGTAGATTTCTGAGTTGGAGGCCAGCCTGGTCTACAAGGTGAGTTCCAGGACAGCTAGGGCTATATAGAGAAACCCTGTCTCAAAAAACAAAAACAAAAACAAGAAATCCAAGTTGCAAAATTATTTGGAGGAGGTTCCTGTAAAGTTTTCTTTGGGTATAAATTGCTAGGGTGGGTTCTCGGATTACCAAATATTTATTTCTGTATACAAATGGTACCCAAGAATGAATTGTTCTCTCTAGAGACCCAGTTTACTGCTGCCAAATGTGTTAGCTCCAGAGAGGAAAATCAATACTCTCTGGGGTTCAGAAAATTGCCTGCTCTTGAGAACTAGTATTAGGGGAGAGCAAGTCTAGTCTATTGGGTCTTTAAACAGCAACGACTTTGGGTGTGCGAGTGCATGTGCGCGTGTGTGTCCGGGCTAAATATTAGATGGAAAATGAATTTGTCAGTAGGAGAAATGGATCAAGGAAAATGATAAGCCTATTTGTTGTCTTGAAATGAACTACATTTCAAGCAACGTGCCTAAATGTATATTAAAGAGGAGAAAACCCTAAACATGTTCCCTACTTTGATTTAAGGAACAGAGCCTAGACTGGCCATTAAGATTCACGGGTGTGAGACTGGAACACAGCCGACTCAGAGGTTGGGAACAAGGGCCGCTCTTCCAGAGGTTCAGTTCTCAGTACAGCACCCACACATCAGCTTAACTCGAGTTCTAGGGGGTTCCGGCGTCTGTTTCTAGTCTCTGCAGGCGCCAGGCATGCATGCGATGCACAGATAGGCATGTATAAATGTGATTATATATATATATATGTATATATATATATATATATATATATATATATATATATATATATACACATATATATATATATGCACAGGTATGTTTCTCTGCATTTGTTTTTGCTGAGCTTCAAAGGCATGCTGGTGGCTCTTGGGTGAGACACATGAGTTCTCTCAGGTACCGTGCTCAACAGCTGTGAAATGTTGCCTCTCACTTTCCTCATCAAAATAAGGGTATTTAGGGTAACGATCTTCTTATAGGATTGTAAAAATAAGGTGCTACGTAGAAAGTTCTAGGACTTGGTTTAGCATGGTACTTGACTTAATAGATCCTCAGTTATAGAACACTCCATTGATTTTTTTTCTTTTTTTCTGCTTCCCTGGGCTATAAAAATAGCCCTCAGATGACAACTAGGGATAGTTCTGCTGAACTGAGGCCTAATTTGCTGTGGTCCCCACCCCCAGCCCCCTCATCAGTGCAGAGAGGACAGAGCAGCCCAGTTAGGTTCCTTAGCTGCTCTCCCACTGAGCCGCTGTAAATACCCTCCCTAGTCTCTCCTTGGGGATGATACTGATTACCTGCGGCTCTGTCCGAGAAAGCAGGGGAGACATGCAAGACAAGGCAGATCTCTCAACCCATAGGGGAAGTTTACTTTTTTTAAAAAGTGCTTTTTCTAGGTAAAACAGGAAAGTGAAGTGTTTTTGTTTTTAAAGGGGGGGTAGTTACGGGGCCGGTGAGATGGCTCAGCGGGTAAGAGCACCCGACTGCTCTTCCGAAGGTGATGAGTTCAAATCCCAGCAACCACATGGTGGCTTACAACCATCCGTAACGAGATCTGACGCCCTCCTCTGGTGCTTCTGAAGTCAGCTACAGTGTACTTAGGAAGAATAATAAGAAACAAATCCTTGGACTGGAGCGAGTGGGCCGGTCGAAGCGAGCCGGAGCAGGCCGGCCGGAGTGAGGGGGGCTGGCTGGAGTGAGCGGGGCCGAACAGGGTGGCTGGAGTGAGCGGGGCAAGAGCGAGCAGGGTTGACTGGAACAAGGGAAAAAAAAAGGGGGGAGGGAGTTACTAAAAAATTAAATCTATTTCATCATACTGAGCTGATTTCAAACTCAGTAGCTTCCACTGTTTGTTTAAACGCATGTGGGTGGTGGGTAGTGCTGAGGAGACTTGACTAGGTGATCAAGAGGACTTCCTGTCTGCTCTGGCAGAGGCCTGGAAATAGTGGACGGCTCACAGCTCTGGAGGATCTGTTTTTTGTTTTTGTTTTTGTTTTTTAATTTCGAGACAGGGTTTCTCTGTGTAGCCCTGGCTGTCCTGGAACTCACTTTGTAGACCAGGCTGACCTTGAACTCAGAAATCCGCCTGCCTCTGCCTCCCGTGCTGGGACTAAAGGCGTGCGCCATCATGCCCAGCTAGCTCCGGAGGATCTGAAGCTCTTTTCTGTCCTCCACAGGCACGCACTCGCACTCGCACTGGCACTCGCACTCGCACACGCGCGCGCGCGCGCGCACACACACACACACACACAGAGGAGGAGGAGGGAGAAGATGAAAGAGGAGGAAGAGTTGAAAGAGAAAGGGGAGGAGGAGGAGGGAAGGAGGGGAGGAGGAGAGTGTTCTTGGGCATGATGGTATGACTCTAGCTACTGGAAAGGATGAGGCAGAAATACTTCAAGTTCAAAATCAGTTTGGGATGCATTGTGAGACCCTTTCTCAAAAAAGACAAAACCAGCTGGGCGGTGTTGGTGCACGCCTTTAATCCCAGCACTCGGGAGGCAGAGGCAGGTGGATTTCTGAGTTCGAGGCCAGCCTGGTCTACAAAGTGAGTTCCAGGACAGCCAGGACTATACAGAGAAACCCTGTCTTGAAAAACAAACAAACAAACAAACAAACAAACAAAGACAAAACCAGAGAGGTGGGAGTGCTGCCCTAGACCAGGCAGCGACAAGTGTGCAGAGGGCCCCCCAGGTGTGAGTTTGTATGGGGATGACACAGTGAGAGTGTGGTCCCCTCAGGGCCCCAGAGAGGTCCTGACAGCCTGAGATTCCCACCTGACCAGATTCCCTCTGGACCAGAGCTGTGAATACCATGGGATGGAGGTGCTGAGATGTTGAGACAATGCTAGGGGGGTCTGGGGGGAAACATCACATAGATCGGTGGAGGCGACAAAGTTGACTTCAACCATGCTGTAACCCAGGCACACAGTGGAGCGTTTTGACATCTCCTCCAGTATATTCGGCTTGGACTGACGACATTTCAGTGTAGCTGAGAGACATCAGAAGAGAGGCGGCTGAAAAGTCTCTCCCACAAGCCTTCTCGAATCCGTCACTCAATGATGCTCATTCTTTTCCCAGGAAGACGAGTCTCTCGGTTCACCCTCACCCCACACCAGCCACACTGAGCATGCTCCCAAGGGCACCGCTGTGGGTTCTGCCATAGCAACAGCAGAATAGCTGCGAAGATGCTCCGTAGGCAGCCCACCCTCCACTGAGACAGCACAGCTGGTCCACAGGCTCTTCATTAGCTTCATTCTCAATGTCTCTCTCATGTTCATCCTTAAGTGTCCAACCCTGTGTGACGGTGTGATATGTACACTTTGTAGGAGGGTCCCGGTCCCCACCTAGCTTGGAATTAGAAGGAATATGATAGACACCCCCAGCCCCCTAACCCTGCCATTATGTCACTACTGCCCTCCTTCTTCTCTCTGTTTTCTTTTTTTTTCAGGTGGGAAGGAGAAAAGGGGGAGGGCAGGGTGCCACATTGTAGCTCAGGCTAGACCAGAAATAATAATGTAGTAGCCTAGGCTGACCCAATCTTCCTGCCTCATACTCCCTATGTCAGAATAAACAGGTCTGACCCTGCAATGAGATAACGTGACTCTGAAATGGCAGAAGACAAATTCTTAGAGATGTGGGCATCTGAGGGGCTGGTAAGCAAAGGAAACAATTGTGGCTGTGATTTGTGTTAATACAAAATGATGTTTCTGGGAGGCAGAGGCAGGCAGATCTCTGTGAGTTCAAGGCCAGCCTGGTCTACAGAGCAAGTTTCAGGACAGCCAGGGCTACACAGAAAAATCCTGTTTTGGAAAGAAAAAGAAAGAAAGAAAGAAAGAAAGAAAGAAAGAAAGAAAGAAAGAAAGAAAGAAAATCCCTGTAAGGCTACTGAAACAAAGTGCCACAGACTTAGACTTACAGAACAGACATTTATTTCCCCACAGTTTAGGAGGCGAGGTGTGGGAACAGGAGCCAGGATGCTCTGAGAGGTGACAGGGTCATGTGCTGTCCTGGGAAATCTGACTCTGGAGACCAGCATCAGGGTGCAGATCTGAGTTCATTGCCCAGCCCATAAGCTTATATGCAGTGTTTGAGCCAATCCCAAGGCCCTAAATCCTGGGCCAGTTGTATCTCACCACACTGTCGCCATGCTCCAATGAAAGCTCTGCCTGGTGAGGTGACTCAGAAGGAATGGGGAGTAGTATTGTCACCTGTGAGGACTTCTGTGAAGATAGGGGTAGGGGATAAAGTGGGGTGGGGTGGAGGGGCCACTGCCCTGGCCCTTATGAGGACTTCCGTGAAGATGGGGGGTAGGGGGTAAAGTGGGGTAGGGTGGAGGGGCCGCTGCCCTGGCCTTCGTTCCTTTTTGCTGTCTCACTGGCGTGCTGGACACCATCATAGATCTGATGCTTCGTACTGCAGACCAGGACTGAGGAGTTGCAGGAGCCTGTGGTGCCTTGCTCTCCATCCCACAGGAGCCTGTGGCGCCTCGCTCTCCATCCCACTTCTATCTTCACAAGGTTGATTTCCTCATCCCCCACAGTGAGAAGTTACACTGAGATGTCTCCAAGGTTGGTTTCCTCTGAGGCCTCTGTCTCTACCTCGTAGCCAGGATCTTCCTTTGCAGATAGTCTTTCTTCTGTACGTGTCTAAATCCTAATCTCTTTTTCATATAAAGACGTGAGCCAGGGTGCTGGCAAGATGGTTTAGTGGGTAAAGACATTGGCCATTCAAGTCTGATAACCCGAGTTCTAGCCCTTCTAGTTACATAAAGGTGGTAGGAGCTCCAAATAGTTTTCCTCTGATGGACACACATACATAGATTTAAAATATATTACTGAAAATATACCAGCCCTATTGGTATATAATAAGAAAGATGATTACCCCAATTATCTTTTTTCCTCTTCCTGAGATGGAGTCTGTGAAATCTTGGCTGGCCTGGAGCACTCTATGTAGACGATGCTGGCCTCAAACTCACAAAGGTGTTCCTTCCTCTGCCTCTGAGTCCTGAGATTAAAGATGTGTTCCACCATGCACAGATATAGTTACCCTTTTTTTTAAAGACTGTATCTCTAGAAATCAGAAACAAAGAAACCATAAACAAGCTTAAAACAAAGCACCGACATCGACATCGGTTTTTCATCTTGCTTGGCAGTGTTGGGGAGCAGAGCTAACTAGTAGCCAACCTCTGAGTTAAACCCAAGCCCTAGAGGGCTTTATTTAAAGTGCAGATTATATTTGCAAGTCTGGAAACACAGGCTTGTTAGGCAGGCGCAGTGCCTCTCAGGGGTAAAGTAAACCTGGGTTCCTTCTTATCAAGCCCAATAGTTGGATGCCAAGATAAACTAGAGATGCCAGAAACTGCGTAAGTGTACACATAGAATGTCCACATCAAGTAACATTAAAACCGGTTACGCTGGTGTTCTCAAACCTTTCAATGTATTGTTAGATTCCAGAAAATCATTCCTTCTAGAAGATTTGATTCCTTGCGAGGTATATAGTAAAGAGTTCTTCCTTTTGTAAGGAACGCTCTAAAGGTTTCTGATACTTCTTGCTGCTGTACCACCGTGTAGTCATTTTTACTTCCATTTCTTTCAAAGAAGGCTTCTTTTGTTAGTTGAAATTGGGTTTAGGAATTGGAGCCCTAAATTAAGATGCCCACCTCGGCTTGGGGGCTCTACCTACCAGTCAGGCCATAACAAGTAGCAAACCAGGAAGAGCCTCGCTGCACATAATTTCCTGTGCAGCCAGGCTTTAGGAATCATCTCATTCTCTCACAGCAGGAAACGAGAACCCGGTGCTTCTTGCTGCTTCCCACCAGGCAGCCTGCATGTGGAGGGTTGTGTAGTGGGAATGTCTCAGGAATGAGCTCTCTCCCTTTATGAGACATGACTTGCAACCAGCAGCCAGGAAATACATGTCATCTTCAATACTTACGGTCAAGATTCAGTTCCAGGCTGCACACCCCCTTCCGAGAATTCCTCTCCCTGGTGCAGTCCCTGTGAGCCAGGCAGCCAGGAGGCTTGGCTGCACCCATCACTTTGCTGAGTTAGGAAGGTGCACCCCGATTTGCTTTTTTTCTGCTTTTCTTTTGCATGCTGGCCAGAGCCTGAGTGTGTTTTTTCTGGTGCTTTGAGCTTCCTTGCCCTTTTTCTACTGCGTCCCTCCTGGGCCATGTGACACATGCTGGCGGGTATAGCCTTTTTCCTTTGCTCCTCCAGGCCCCTCCACTGGGCAGTTATTGAAATTTACATCTTGGGCAGAAGAGATGGCTCAGCAGTTAAGAGCACTGACAGACTGCTCCTTTGAAAGGTCCTGAGTTCAATTCCCAGCAACCACATGGTGGCTCACAGCCATCTGTAACCAGGACCTGATGCCCTCTTCTGGTGTGTCTGAAGACAGCTACAGTGTACTCGTATAAATAATAATAAATAAATAAAAATTTTTTGGCAAGCCACTTTAATTTATGCTTTTAATGAAGTCTGTAATTTCTTGAAATGTCTTACCTTGCTCCTACTTGTTCAGAGAGTTTACAGCGTCAGTCCTCCTCATCAGGAGGGATTCCCAGTTCTTCATCTGTCCACTGTGAAGGATCTGTACATGAAAAGTGACCCAGCACAGCGTCCAAGTCCTTTTTCAAGATTTTCAGTGTTAATGATGTTTTTAGTTGGCCTCAATTTTGTATCTGCTGATAAAGTAGTTTTTATGATAATCCCCAGCCCCCATAAAAAACACAAGTAGTAGACTAGGGCGTGTAGATGGAGAAGTTCAAACACTGAATCCTGGGGTACCTTGAAGGTATCAGAGGAAACCCAGTATTAGATTCTACAAAGAGAGTTTTGGTGCCAGCAAGATGGTGCCATAGGTTAGAGGTACCTGCCACCAAGCTTGACAACCTGTGTTCAGTCCTCATGGTTTCACATGGTGGGAGGGAAGAAAGGGATATCCTACAAGTGTTCCTCTGACCTACATGTTGGCTGTAGCATGATGTACCTACATCCACATACACTGGAGAGCACTGAGTTAGTAACATACACTCACACACACACATACACACACACACACACACACACTAGGGCACATGTGCCCCATCCCATACACACATGATTGTATGTCCCATATCATCATCACCACCACCATCACCATCACCATCATTATCATTAAATAAACATTTTTTTTTTCTTTTAGTTTTTCGAGACAGGGTTTCTCTGTATAGCCCTTGGCTGTCCTGGAACTCACTTTGTAGACCAGGCTGGCCTCGAACTCAGAAATCTGCCTGCCTCTGCCTCCCGAGTGCTGGGATTAAAGGCGTGCACCACCACACCCGGCTTTAAATAAACGTTTTTAAAAAAGAAGTCGTTCGCCAGACTTGGATCCAGCAACGTGGAGACTAAGGGAAGCTTTCACTCTCTGAGAATGTTTGCTCATTAGATTTAGAAAAAAAAAATCGGTATCAGGTATTTGAATAAAAACTCAAACCATCTGCAGCCCAAGCAAATGAGCAACAAAAACATACAGGGAAGAGAGTTCAAAGTGAACCCCCAAATATGGCAGCTCTGTGTGCTTGTATGCAAGTAGGGAGTAGGAGGGAGACACAGGCGACCTCTAGTGGTTCACTTAGATCATTAACTTTTTTTCTTGTTTTCTTGCTTTTCCAAATGCAAATTAGCACTGTCAACATTATAAAATTATCTTGTTTTGTTCGAAACAGTGTTTCTCTGTATAGCCCTGGCTGTCCTGGAACTCACTCTGTAGACCAGGCTGGCTTCGAACTCAGAAATCCGCCTGCCTCTGCCTCCCAAGTGCTGGGATTAAAGGCGTGCACTACCACCGCCCAGAAAAATTATCTTTTAAGAAGTATGATTCAACATTCAATATAGAAAAGAATAAGAAGCCGGGCGTGGTGGCGCACAGAGAAATCATGTTTCAAATAACCAAACAGGGAGCTGGAGAGATGGCTCAGTGGTTAAGAGCACTGACTGCTCTTCCAGAGGTCCTGAGCTCAAATCCCAGCAACCACATGGTGGTTCACAACCGTCTGTAATGGGATCTGATGCCCTCTTCTGTTGTGTGTCTGAAGACAGTGACAGTGTACTCATATACATTAAATACATAAATAAATAAATAAATAAATAAATCTTAATATTAAGTCTTTTTCCAAGAAAGAAAAAGAAAAAAGAAAAGAATAGTAGGAATTTCGGTAAATGAACCCACACCATCTGCTGTCCACGCTGGAAATGCTGGAGTTTCCAAGGGTTATCATCATAAAGATGGTCCCTTCCAACCAAACTGACCCTCATTCTGCTTTGGGAACCAGCAGTTTTATTAAACCAGAAGGACAACTGGTAGTCTGCTGCTGATCCAGGGTTGACTGATCTTGAAGCTTAAACACAATGCCAAACTCTTCATGGTTCTTGTTGCTGGTGTCTCTGACTTCTGGATATCATTGGGTTTCCTACCTGTACAATACCCTAGCTTGGCTAGCTCATTTCCTCATGGAAGTCTCCAGGTCTGACTGCCTCGCGTCTGACCTGTTATACAATCTTGTAACGCTCGGTGCTTCTTTCTGCCATAGTTGTTTTCCTGAACCATAATGAACCATTTTTGCATTTCTGCTTAGTGCGTGTCTGTTTCTTCTGATGAGATCCACAGGGCAGAGACCAACTGGCTTGTTCAGCACCTTCCCCTAAGCACTTAGCCCAGTGCCTACCACATACTCAATAAATGTTTATTGAATGAACTAATGCTCTTCTGCAGGAGACTTTTTGCCAGGATCTTATTAAAATCTTTTGGATCTAATGCACAGGAGACTGGATTTTAGAAAGGATTTCTGGGCCTAGGATATAGCTCAGTGGTAGAGTGTTTAACATGCTCGCAGCCCTAGGTTTAGCCCCTAGGAACACACACACACACACACACACACACACACACACACACACACACATTTCTATTTCTAGAATAAAATTTGCAGTTGCTCTATGTGTCCCATGACAGATTCAACACTCTGTTACAAATCCCTTTCACCTATTTCTTCATTAACCCTACTTTTAAAATTGAAATGTTAAGTTTCTAGCTCTTACGCAAAGACGCTTTTTACATAAAAAGCTGAATCCTTCATCTGACCCAGACCTTATCAGACACGGCAGACCTAAGGGAAAGAGAAAACGTGAATATAGACCTGGCAGAACTAAGGGAAAGAGAAAATGTGAATATAGCAGGAAGTTCCTTAAGACTTTATTTATTTATTTATTTATTTATTTGGTTTTTCGAGACAGGGTTTCTCTGTATAGCCCCGGCTGTCCTGGAACTCACTTTGTAAACCAGGCTGACCTTGAACTCAGAAATCTGCTTGCCTCTGCCTCCCAAAAAGGCATGAGCCACCACCCCCAGCCCTTAAGACCTTTTTAATACTTCATATCTATGGTCCTAACCACAGTCCCACATGTTTCCAGATTTGGTAGTCTTCTGGTCTTCTGGTACTAAAGGTTTTCCCCTCACACCAAGATGGGCATGTGAAAGCCAGGGGATGATGGCACACCTCTTTCATGCCAGCATTCTGGAGGAAGAGACAGGCAGATTTCTCAAGTTCGAAGGCAGCCTGGTCTACAGAGTGACTTTCAGGACAACCAGGGCTACACAGAGAAATCATGTTTCAAATAACCAAACAGGGAGCTGGAGAGATGGCTCAGTGGTTAAGAGCACTGACTGCTCTTCCAGAGGTCCTGAGTTCAAATCCCAGCAACCACATGGTGGTTCACAACCATCTGTAATGGGATTTGATGCCCTCTTCTGATGTGTGTCTGAAGACAGTGACAGTGTACTCATATACATAAAATAAATAAACAAATCTTAAAAAAAAAACCAAGACCAAAAAACTAACAAGATGAAAAAGATGGGCATATGATAGTGTATACCCATATGAAGCCTCCAGCACTGAGTCTCCATCTCACACTTGGAATCTGAGTATCTGTTTGCCTGAGAACAAAGAGATGGCCAATTGTGTAATACTATATAGGCACGATCTTAGACATGCGACTTGGGGTTGAATAGGAGAGTATTAAAATGTTCTGAGCAGGGAGTAGATAAGAGTACATGTGCCTTGTATTTGTTGTAGAGATCAAACACAACCTTACACACACTAGGTACTTCCACTGAGCTACACTACCAGCCCCAGGACATTTATTATCTTTTCCCACAACCCTCATCTTAAATAATTGAACCTTTTATCCTGATGTGGTTGTTTTTTTTTTTTTTTCCTTTCTCACGTGTGCGTGGTGTGCATAGGTATGCATGGCTTTGCATGTTTGTGGGCACATGTTTGTATGTGCACGTGAAGGTCTGAGGTTGATGTTGGGGATCAGTGTAACCCCCTCTTCAACCTTAGTCATTCCGGCAGGGTCTCAGGTGAACCCAGAGCTCACTCACCCAGCTACTCCACTTGTACTGGGTGCTCACTGCCTTGGCCTTCTGAGGCCGGAGTAAACACACCCACCCACCACTTATGTGGCTTCTTGGATCTGAACTCTGGTCCTCATGCTTGTCCAACAAATTGCCTTGAGCCACCCTCCTGCTCCCGGTTTAGTCCTGCTGATGTGAGTCCTGGAAAAAAATCCTTGTTTATTACTGTCCAAATGTGGTAGGTTTTTCCTAAAGATTGAAATGTGTGTGTGTGTGTGTGTGTGTGTGTGTGTGTGTGTGTATGTACCATGTGTGTGTATATGTACCATGTGTGTGTGAAAGTCTGCAGAGACCAGGAGAGGGTGTTTAAAAGCCTGGAACTGGAGTTAAAGGAGTTACAGGCAGTTGTGAAATGTCACATGGGTTCTGGGAATCCAACCCAGGTCCTCTGCAAGAGCATCAAACATTCTTTACCAATGAGCTATCTCTCCAGCCCTATAAAGATTTCAGTTACATCTGTGTGTCTCTGTGTGGTTATATGCATATGAGTACAGGTGTACTTTAGAGGTCAAAAGAGGGCATTGGATCCCTGGAGCTGGAGATGCAGGCAGATGTGAGTGGCCAGTGCGGGTGATGGGAACTAAAAAGGTCCTCTGCAAAAGCAACAAGTGTTCTTCACCACTAAGCTTTCTCTCCAGCCTCACAGGGCTTTCCTAAAATCACCACTCTAAAATCATTGTATTTGTGGGGGATATAAGGATATATGCATTCAAGGGTTATCAGAATTAACTGAAGCATGCACGAGTATATTTATGGCATGTTCCTTCAAATGCTGCTCTGTCTGTCTGTCCTTCTTGCTGTCCTTCATTGTTTTGTTATAGTTGGCTACTCCTTTGGTTCTCTGCTTAAGAGACTCAAAGAAAGAAAAGCCTGGCTCAGCCACCAAATCTAATTAGAAAAAATAATTTTCAATAACATATATATATATATATATATATATATATATATATATATATATATACACACACATACACATATGTATATGAAATAGTAACATTAAAAACAACATGTATGGGTATTTTGCCTGCATGTACACATGTGCATTATTGTGTGTTTATTGTTTGTGGAGGCCAGAAAAGGGCATCAGATCCTCTGGACCTGGAGTTATGGGTGGCTGTAAGTCTCCAGGTGGATGCTTGGAATCCTGTGGAACTGCAGCCCCTGCTGAGCCACCCCTCCAGGCCTGACTTTATTATTATTTTCTGTCATACCATAATTGGAAGCCGTCAAATATTTATGTTCACTTATTTAATTCTGCCTATTCCTCTAAAATGAAATTCAGATGTATTCTAAGGGAAATGGACCTTGTAATTTTGCTCACTTTTGCATTCCTGAACTCTGGCACGGAACGAGTAGCAAGCAGGTGCTCCTTGAATATTTGTTGATATTTCTTTGGATGATGCATTTACACTCATTTCTTCTATGGTATTTTAGTTTCTGCCATCGCTCTGTAACCTCCAAAGGAGAAAATTACAGTGCTCCATTTCTCTATCTCTGAGAATTGAGACCTGCAATTCTGCTAATGTACAGGAAAGCTCAGGCTTCTCCTAAGAGGCTGTCAAGGACCCAAAGGTGCATGGTAATTCTATAGTTAATAGCGAGACTGAGGTAATCAAGAGAGATGTCAGAAATGTTTTTTTTTTTTTTATTTTTAGGTTACATTCTTTGGGTTCTTGAATAGCTGAAATCGCAAGCTACTGCTTTACAATTAGGCGAGAGAGAAACGTTGACGTTTTCTTTTTTATTATTTGCATAACGAACCGAGGCATCCTAGATATCCTTTCTCCAGAAAGCTGATCTCCTGCAGCAGCTCATCTGTCCGACGGGGGGCGGCAGTATCCTAGTAACTCACTTCTTGAAGATGTGTAGGTGGGAGGAGAGATTCGCGTTCAAAATCTTTTTGACTCTACCGACTTTCCGTAGCGCCTTAGCCCGCTCGAGTTTCAATGCGCGTTGTTGCTGGACGAAGCTGAGTCCTATACAGCGCTCGCAGCTCTCCCGATCATGGCTTCTTCGAGTTCCTTCACCTATTATTGTCCTCCATCTTCCTCCCCTGTTTGGTCAGAACCGCTGTATAGTCTGAGACCTGAGCACGCGCGGGAGCGGTTGCAAGACGACTCAGTGGAAACAGTCACGTCCATAGAACAGGTGAGGCGGCAGGACTGGGCGAGGCGCCCGCGCGGGGCCTTCTGGGAGTAGGAGTCCCTTTTGTAAGCCCGTCTCGGTGCAAAACTTTCCATGGAACTACAACTCCCGTAGTGCACTGCGCCCCGCCCCCGAGCTCTAGGCGCCCAGACTGGGGCTTCCGAGTGGAGCGTTTGCGGGTCTTACTTGGGTAGGAAAGGGTTGTTGTCAGGGTTTGGTTTGGAGAACAGGACAGTAACCCTGTCCTCTCTGCTTCGGAAGTTGTAAAGAATCTTGTTCTGTGTCTGGAATCCACAGGAGCCTGGGCGGACCAGGTAGTCCGCTCCGTTCTGTCTAGATGTCTTGAGGTTCTAGGACCGACCGCTCACTTTCCTTCACATGCTCGCAGTTTCCGGACATCTAGGGGACCGAACGGCCGGACTGTGGTCATGTCACCCCCAAAGCGATTTACTTTCTGACCTGCTGGGCCAGGTTGAGGCCTACCTCGTGGTGGGTAACCATTTGAGCACTTGCTGTTGTACGCTGGAAATACCGAAAAAGATAACAGCCCCTAGGCAAGACAGACTGGAAAACTGTATAGTTCGGAAAGAACAAAAAAGTATGGAGTTTGAACTGCTTGTGATTCACTAAGGCCTAGAGTGTACCAGACATGCCATTTTGAAAAGTGTTTTAAGGTGTGAGTAGTGAGTTAATAGGTTTTCATTTTTCTCACTCTCCATTTGGAATTGTTCCCAAATTGGTTGTTGTAGAGCTGTTTACCCATCTGTTACTAGAAGTGGTCAGGATGAGTCTTGTCGCTAAGAAATAGGCACCCAGCCACTTACTAAAATAAGATCTTACAAAGATCACTACTCAGGCTTAACTGTGGAGGGACCGGCTTCATCTTTCCTATCTAAGGCTGGGAGCTTCTATTTAGGCAAAACTAACAGCAAATAGTGACTGTCTAAAAATTTTCAGTTTTTATATGTGTGAATGTGTGCATGGCATGTTTGTAGGTGTTGATACCAGGGCACACAATATGTGGGTTCGGAAGATCCAACTGAAGTTGGCAGGCTTGCATAGGAAGCACTTCTACACACTGAGCCATCTCCCTTGCCCTTGCCTGTTAAGATTCATAACAGAACAAGGGATTGACCACATGGTTATTCTTCACCCAGTAGCAGAGGGACTATTTTAATCTTTGAGTCAATGCCTTGTGGGCTTTAGGGTAATAAAGGAAACTTGCTTTTTGGCTTCAGGTCTCTAACTTAGTTAACTGTGTCCCACGGAAGTCTTTTACAAAACCTTGCAAAGAAATCTTTCATCAGTGACAAAATCTTTAGAATCTTTGCAGGGTTTAGAGTGATTTGTTTCTTTTTTTTTGATTTGTTTTGTTTTGTTTTGTTTTGACATAGGGTCTCTCTGTGTAGCATTGGCTGCATGGAACTCACTCTGTAGACCAGGCTGGCCTTAAACACAGAGATCTGACTGCTTCTGCCTCTCAAGTTCTGGGATTAAAGGCATGTGCCATTCTACTTGGCTAGAGTGGTGTTTCTCTTTCTTTCTTTCTTTCTTTCTTTCTTTCTTTCTTTCTTTCTTTTTTTTTATTAGATATTTTCTTTATTTACATTTCAAATGCTATCCCGAAAGTTCCCTATACCCTCCCCCCTAGAGTGGTGTTTCTGTAGAGCGGTATTTCTGTAGTTGATAAGACTATGGCAAGCCTTTTTCTTTTGAAGTTACGGGGTTAAACAGGGACACCCCTCCCCCCAATATATCCTTAACTGATCTGACTTAGAACACTGGTTCTCAACCTTCCTAATGCTGTGACCCTTAATATAGTTCCATAGTTCCACATGTTGTGGCCACTCCAACCATAAAGCTATTTTATAAAGCTTCATAATTGTAATTTTGCTACTGTTATGAATCATAATGTAAATAGCATGTGTTTTCCAATAGTCTTAAGGCAACCCCTGTGACAGGGTGGTCATGATCCACAGGTTGAGAAACGCTGACTTAGCAGATAAGGGTATACAGGATGCTAATGAAGAAAACAGAATTAGAGTTAAGTCTGTCACTTTACAAAAAACATCTGTGTAGAGAGGTAACAGATCTCATCAGGAGTTTTTTGATGTGTTGTCTATTATATATACTGCTGTTTTCTTTTTCAGTAGACCGCTGAAGTTCCTTCCTTGCTTGGTTCCTATAAGGATAAAACAACTTAACTTCTGAGTAGGCATAACGAGCAATAAAAAAATGGACACAGGATGCTCTGAAAAGGGCCAGGCCAAGGCCAGGGCTGGGGAGGATGCTAAGTCCTGATAGGTCAATATAGAGTATCAGATACAAGCCCAATGGTATGATAGAGTCTTATGTTTTATGTCAGTATTACAGCTCACATTTAAAAAAAATTATTTAATGTATATGAGTACACTGTAGCTGTCTTCAGACACACCAGAAGAGGACATCAGATTTCATTACAGATGGTTGTGAGCCACCATGTAGATGCCGGGAATTAAAGTCAGGATCTTTGGAAGAGCAGTCAGTTATCGTAACCTCTGAGCCACCTCTTCAGCTCTCCAGCTCACGTTTTAAAAGTCTAGATGAAGAGTTGCACTCAGGAGGAAGATGTACTGGCTGGTTTGTGTGTCAGCTTGACACAAGCTAGAGTCATCAGAGAGGAAGGAGCCTCAGCTGAGGAAATGCCTCAATGAGATCCTGCTGGGGGGCGTTTTCTCAATTGGTGATCAATGTGGGGAGGGCCCAGCTCATTGTGGGTGAGGCCATCTGGTAGTTCTGGGATCTATAGGAAAGCAGACTGAGCAGGTCAGGGAAGCAAGCCAATAAGCAGCACCCAATGGCATCTGCATGAGCTCCTGCCTCCAGGTTCCAGCCCCGACTTCCTCCAAGGATGAATTATGATCTGGAAGTGTTAAGTCTCCAAGTAAACCTTTTCCTCCCCAGCTTGCTTTTTGGGTCATGGTGTTTTGTTGCCGCAATAGAAACCCTGACTAAGACAGAGATAACGTGATATTTCATTCTTATGACTTCCTCTGCAGTTTAATAATCACCACAGTGATCATTCATTTGGTTCCAGCTGAGTGCTCAATGCTCTCGGAATGTTCTCCAGACATTGTGTCACTCCGTCCTTAACACATGCTGACAGAGAAGAGCAGAGGCTCAGAGAGCGGTCTGGCTGGTGGTTTACAGAGTACAGTGGTCAGAAACAATCCCGGGAGGGATTGTTTTTTTTTAAGGATTCGTTTATTATTATTATTATTATTATTCATAAATACGCTGTAGCTGACTTCAGACGCACCAGAGGAGGGCGTCAGATCTCATTACGGGTGGTTGTAAGCCACCATGTGGTTGCTGGGATTTGAACTCATCACCTTCGAAAGAGCAGACAGGTGCTCTTACCCACTGAGCTATCTCACCAGCCCAGGGGGAGGGATTGTACTGTTCGAGTCTTTTGGTTTTGACCAAAGCTTCCTCAAGGATTTACTGACAGCTCAGTTTTTGTTTTTCTTTTTGTTTAAAGATTTATTTATTTTTATTTATATGAGTACACTGCAGCTGTCTTTAGATACACACCAGAAGAGGGCATCGGATCTCATTACAGATGGTTGTGAGCCACCATGTGGTTGCTGAGATTCGTACTCAGGACCTCTGGAAGAGCACTCAGTGCTTTTAACTACTGAGCCATCTCTCCAAGCACCCCCCCCCCCTTTTTTTTAGATTTATTTATTTATTTATTTATTTATTTTTAAAGAGCACAAATCTACTTTTATTTATTTACTCTCCATTAGTTTAAATCCGGATGGGTACAGCATCACACGGATTCTGTGTCCAATGGCCTTTGCAGGAAGGTTGCTTCAGAATTTGGCTCGAACCATACCACTGTTTCCGTGGGCCCGAGTTACTTTTCCCCAGATCACTCTGGTTTTGTTTGCTTTGCCTCCAGGAGTCACTGTATTGTTTTTTGCTTTATACACATAAGCACATTTTGCCTAAGTAGAACTCTGTTTCATCTTGGGCATAAACGCCTTCAATTTTAAGAAGAGCCGTGTGCTCTCTCTGGTTCCAGAGACCTCGCTTGTAGCCAGCAAAAGTGGCCTTGCACCACAGCCTTCCAGACATAGTTGCTAGTAGAAGTCCTGTTCCCAGCAGGCCTCCACAGGTGCCAAGATGGCAGAAAGAGCTTTATTTATTTATTTATTTATTTATTTATTTATTTATTTTCGAGACAGGGTTTCTCTGTATAGCCCTGGCTGTCCTGGAACTCACTTTGTAGACCAGTAGACCAGGCTGGCCTCGAACTCAGAAATCAGCCTGCCTCTGCCTCCCGAGTGCTGGGATTAAAGGCATGTGCTACCATGCCCGGCTGATTTATTTACTTTTATTTATATGAGTACAGACAGCTCAGTTTTGTGTCGTGGCAATAAGAATCAATGCTTGCTGTTCGCTTTCTTTCTCATTATTTGGAAACCTTCATTTATGAAACAGTAATGTAAGAATTTAATAACAGGAGTAAAACCTGTAAGGAGTGGAAAGAGCTCTTTCTTATGAGGCCTTCTGTTCTGTTCTGTTCATTTTCTTTCAGGAAATTTTTGAGGGCTAGAGCGATGGCTCCGCAGTTAAGAGCCCTAGATACTTTTCCAGAGGGCCTAGGTTCAGTCCCTAGGACCCCACAAAGTGGCTTACTGTACCTCCAGTCTCAGGGCATCTGATGTTCTAGCCCAGCTTCCAGGAGCCCTTCATAGATGTGGTGCACAGACATGACACCCATACACACAAAATAATAACATGAAAATTAAAAAGAAAGAAAAATCTCTCAGGTGGTAGACACTCACTGCTCAGACACTTCGCATGAGTCAGTGAACAAAGGAAATGGGGAGCCGGGCGTGGTGGCACACCCCTTTAACCCCAGCACTTGGGAGGCAGAGGCAGGCGGATTTCTGAGTTCGAGGCCAGCCTGGTCTACAGAGTGAGTTCCAGGACAGCCAGGACTACACAGGGAAACCCTGTATCAAAAAAAAAAAAAAAAAAAAAAAAAAAAAAAAAAAACCAAACACAGAAAGGAAGAAAGGAAGGAAGGAAGGAAGAAAGAAAGAGAGAGAGAAAGAAAGAGAGAAAGATAGATAGATGGGAAGCCGCTGGCTGCAGAGCTTGTATTTACCAGCCATACTCACCACAGATCTTTAGGTTTGCCTCGGGAGGTAGATCTGTACTAACAGGCTCCCTTGCCTCTTGTGCTGGGTTTGAGTCATGATCTATTGCTAGGAGACAAGATAGTGAAGGACGAGATCAGTGGATTTCCTCACTCCTGCAGTGCTGTGGCCTCAAGTTTTCCCAGACTTAAAGTTAGCCCTTCTCCGGTGCCTTCTCCACAGAGACCCTTACTCTCTCTCCACTCCTTCCGTTCCCACCTTCAGACCTTTTAGCTACCGGGACTCTGCAGTGACACTCTCTGAATCATAACTTAATAGATTCCTCAGGTTACTGTCAAGAATTATATGTGGGGGATGGGGGGTGGGGCGTTGGGCTGGAGAGATAGCTCAGCTGTTGAGAGCACTTGCTGCCTTTCCAGAGGACCAACTTTTGGTTCTTTGCACACATAGGGTGGTTATAACCTGGAACTCCCACTCCAGGGGTATCTGAAGCCTCTGCTCTCCAAGGGCACCCACACTCAGGGGTGTGTAGCCCATACACAGACAGACAGACAGACAGACAGACACACACACACACACACATACACACACACACACACACACACCCCGAGATGAGGGTGGAGGTAGGAGTTAAGGGTTGGGAGGCTATTGCACTGTTCTGGGTGAGAGGTGACAGCAGCTTACAGAGTGCCTGTTATGCTTGTAACAGGAATAGTCAGTTTCTTGACAGTTGTGAAGGACTATCCCTTGATAAGGATTTTGCCAGTGGATGTGATGCCCAAGGGCCTTACCTGATTAGTCAGCAAATGAATATTAAAAAAGGAAAGTTTCTCCTTTTTCTGAGTTTTTAGCTTGAACTGTCTGAATGAGAAGAGATTATCAAGAAAAACCACACAGAAGGTCATTAATATGCATCTCATGCTGATACCCAGAGACCTTTAGTAACTAAGAGTTGACTTAGGGTGCTGACTTAAATCACGTCTTTCACTGCAGTGTTGGGAAGCCTGTGTCAGGAAGGTGAGCAGGAAGAGGTAGAAATCAGTTGTAAGGTTTGTTGTGCGGATTCACACTGCTTTGCAGGGTGGAGCTGGGGGGGGGGTGTTGAGAGAAGAGGATATACCTCAGAGGAGGTAGAGAAAGATGATTGTCTTTAGAGATATAAACTTCCTCTTATAAAGGAGCAGCTTCTGCTCTGTTTTCAAAGCTGTGTCTGGTGTTGCTCAAAATAATCAGCTCAAAATAATCCTCAGCAAAAGCGGCTTATGGCCAGTGTTGTGCCTTGTCTCCTGCAGTCATTGTGAGGGATGGGTTCTGGCCTCCTAAAGTCTTATTTTGAAGTGACATACTCTACTCAACTATATTCCCCACATATTAAGTTATTTGTCCAGAAAAATGTTTTGCTTCTTAAATATTAAAGAGTTTTTTGTTATCTTTTCAGTTGAGAAGAGGAATAGTATGGTTGGTGGTTTAAAAAGTAACATTTATGAATGAAGAAAGTACTTTATCACTTTAAAAAAACCTTTTGTGGCTTCGGAGATGGTCACACAAGCATAAGGACTTGTGGTCAGGTGCCCAGTGCCCATGTAAAAGCCCCTACACTGGTGGTACTGAGGCAGGAGGATCCCTGAAGCTCACTGGTCAGCCGTATAACTAGTTGGTGAGCTTCAGGTTCAGTGAGAGAGACCCTGTCCCAAAAATGATGTGATGAGAGTGATTGAGGAAGACACCCACACNCCCAAGGACCGGGGTTACAGGCATGCACCATTATGTCTGTGACTTCTACCCATCAATTTTTAGTGGAGCTCAAAAGGAGTTGCAGATGTCAAGAGAGTTCTTAAATACTCATTAACTGGAGTTTAATATTAACATATAGCTCAAGCAAGATGTAATTTATACAGAACAAAACCTGCGTATAATAAGAGTAACCTTTAAATGTGCACTTCGTTTGGCAGGTGCTCCTTCCTGTACCTAAACCTTTGTCAAGATTTAAAACATCATTGTCAGACCAAAGCATCCCACAATGCTTCTTCCTAGTCAGTGACGACCCCTGACCCCAACCCCAAAGGTGACTGATATCTGATTTAAAAGAAAAAAAATTTAGCCCGTACTAGAATTTTATCGTTTCCTAGACATGGTTTCACCGTGTAGTCCTGGCTAGCCTAGAACTCACTATGTAGATAAGGTTGGCCTGGAACTCAGAGATCCACCTGCCTCTGTCTCTTGAGTGCTGGTATTTAAGGTGTGTGATGTACATGTGAGAGTGATGTGTATGTGTGGTGTTTGTATGTGTGTGTTACTGGGCTGGCCACTCTCAAAAGCCGAGTGTTGGGCACTGAAGTCCCTGGGAAGGGATCAGGTTTATTCAAGAGCTAGCATCTTGAGAAGACGGAGGGCTGTAGTCCTCATAGCTCCATTGCAGGTGATTCAGGGGCATGAAGGGCAAGGGAGGAATAGGGAGACAGTACTCAGGAAGGCCATGTCCAGTGTGGAGCCTTTATCGTCCAGGTATCCCTTCTCCTCAGAGGGGAACATCTCAGCCTCCTTAGGTGAGTGAGTTCCTGTGCTTTCTGAAAGTTAAACCTCACCACAGTGCATATGCCTTTTGTTACTTGGTATACGGGACTAAAGACCAGGGAGAGACGTTGCCTGTTTAGATGGTGTTTGAAGATCTCCAGGTTTTCTGAGTTCTTAAATCTGAAGGTTTTTTTTTTTTTTTTTTTAAATCTTAATCATTTAGGTGTGCCTTCCTTCCCTCTAAAACTGAGGAATCCAGGTGAGAAGGAAGGGACATCATCGTGGCCAAAGGCACTGGGAGAGAAGGTAGCCTTTCTTCCCAAAGGAGAAGGGGCTGCTGCAGAACCCATCACATCCACAGGATAGTGGTGAAGCATTTCACCACACAGTGTGCCTGGCTGTGGATGGGAACTGTTTACGGCCCTGTCAGTTTGCTTCTTAAGGTCATTCACTGTTTTCAGAGTTGTGAAATAGGCGAGGTGTGGAAGATATAGGTGTTTTCTTTCTTTTTTTTTTTAATATGTGTGCTTACATGTATATGAACATACATACATTTTATATGCTTACAAGTGTATCTATTTATGACTTTGTCCTGAAATTTTTTGGGTAGGTGGTAGTGGTGGGGGTTGATTCAAGACAGGGTTTCTCTGTGTAGCCCTGGCTGTCCTAGAACTCGTTCTGTGGACCAGGCTGGCCTCGAACTCACAGAGATTACGTGCCTCTGCCTCCCATGTGCTGGGAGTAATGTGTCAACACCACCCAGCTTTGTCCTGAATTTTTAAAAGCAATTTGAAGATATTGTCTCCTAAGAATGACTTTCTTCTGTGTAAAGGCATCAACATCATGGCTAAGAAAAGAAAAACAATTCAGTAATGCCATCTAATATCCAATTCATGTTTAATTTCCCCTATTGTTTAAAGATTTAATAGAAAATAAATTACATGTGCTTATTCATGTGTACATGTAAGCAAGAACGTGTGCATATGAGTCACAGTGTGTTTGTGGAGGTCAGAGGCCAACTTGCAGAGGTCAGTTCCTGCAATCCTGAGGGTCTCGGGGACTGAACTCGGGTGGTCAGGCTTGGAGGCAAGTGCCTTTACCTAGGGAGCCATCTTGCTAGCCTGTGTTTTTTGTTTTTGTTTTTAATAGCCTTTGCTTATGTATTTAAATTGGATTCAATAAAAGCTTGCTTATTTGGGGCCATTTTTAAGCAGTAAAGAGCTGGTCTCCGGGGAATTAATCTTTTGTGCTGATCCTGGCCTTTCTTGTAAGCGTGTCATGTAGCTGTGTTTCTGAAGCAGATCGGATACTCTGAGTTGCATCCCTTTCCTGTGAGAAGCAGCTCATGTTTATTTACATGGCTGTGAGCGGTGTGCTCTGTGCCCTGGGGAGACAGCCTATGGACCCTCTACTGGGTAGTCAGAGAAAAGCGTCTGTTGCTGTGGGGCTGGTAACTGCCTGTAGGGGTTTTATATAGGAAGGGGAGATGAAATAGAATAGTAGGATTTAAAGGAAGCAGGGGAGTTAAAGAACAAGCGAGAGGTCAGAGGAGGTGCACATGTTTTGGCATCCCTGGGCTTTCTGCTTTGTGTGTGTGAAATCCCTGTACTGAAAGGTTTGCTGTTGTTGTTTTCAGGATTCAGGGTTCAGAGCCACTGAGTTTTCACAGTTCTTCCTGATTTTAGACAATGAAACAGCAACAGCAGCAGCAGCCAGTCATCTTCAGATGCTCAACATTTCTGGCTTATTTATTTTTGTGACATGCTGGGGAGTTGAGCCCAAAGCCTCATGTGTACTAGGCAGGCACCTTTACCTTTACCATCCCAAACCTTGGTCACCTCTCATGCACATTAGGCAGACACCTTTACCATCCCAAGCCTCGATCACCTGTGTTTAGTGTGTGTGTAAGAGAGAAGGGGGAGGCAACACATGTAGACCTGAGTGCCACAGGAGAGGGAGTAAGGGAGGGGAGAGAGTTGTGTCTGTATGTTGTGTGTATGTGCCTTTGTGTGTGCAGGTGCCTGTGCACACTGCGGTAGAGACCCAGAGCGTCCCATCACTCTCTACCTTACTTTGCGAACGCTCCATGAACCTGGAGCTATGCAGCCAGCAAGCCCTAGTAAAGTTCTTATCACCATCCCATAGCCCTGGGGGATTAGGGGGATCATGTCCAGCTTGGTATGTAGGTGTTAGGATTTGAACTCTGGTCTTCAAGGTTGCACAGCGAATTATTTGACCCACTGACTCATCTCTCCAAATTGAAGGTTAAATTATTATTATTGTTATTATTATTATTATTATTATTATTATTATTATTATTATCTTTGTTGTTGTTGTTTTTAATATAAGGGTTTCTCTATGTAGCTCTGGGTGTCCTGGAACTTGCTCTGTAGATCAGACTGGCTTCGAACTCACAGAGATCCACCTGTCTCTGCCTCCCGAGTGCTGGGACTAAAGGCATGCGTCACCACTTCCCAGCAAATTAAATTATTTTTAAAAATTTAGATTGATTTATTTTATTTTTATGTGTATAAGTGTTTTGTTCACATGTATGTCTGCGCACTACATGCCTGTCTGCTGCCTTCCGAAGTTACCAAAGGACATTGGATTCTCTGGAACCTTAGTTATGCACAGTTGTGAGCCACCACGTAGGTGCTGGGACGCAAACCTGGGGCCTCTACAAGAACGAGTGCTCTTAACCCTGAACAGTCTCTCCAGCCCCTAAACTGAAGACTGTGGTAACTTGTTTGTTTATTTTTGAGACAGAGTTTCACCATGTAGCCCTTGGTTTGCCTGGAGCTTCCTATGTAGACAGGCTAGCATTGAACTTGTAGTGATCCTTGCCCAATACATCTTAATAAGAATTTAAAAGGAATGTGACTGTCATGTCTTCTTCCCTCATCCTGTCCCACAAAGTACATTTCTCATTGCAGTGTGTGTGTGTGTGTGTGTGTGTGTGTGTGTGTGTGTGTGTGTGAGGGGGTTGGAGGTCCCCAAGGCCATGCTTAAGTTTGGGGACTTTGGTGACTCAGTGTATATCTACTCACAGTTAAGTTTGCTAAAGCAGTGATTCCAGGGAACATCGCAGGATGGAGGGAAATGGACACAGCTTTGCAGTGTCCTTTCTCACTGGGGTGAAAGAAGAGAACAGCCATTTTTATTGTTTGAGTCTCTCTACCTAGGACCCAAGAGACAGCCAGATGATAGACTAACAAGGGAAAAATGGAAGTTTATTTATTTGGGTTTGCTGTTTTAATAATTTTACTTAATTTTGTTTTATGCGCATTGGTGTGAGGAAGTCAGGTTTCCTTGAACTGGAGTTACAGACAGTCGTGAACTGCCGTGCGGATGTTGGGAATTTAACCTGGGTCCTCTTAGCCACCGAGGCATCTCTCCAGCTCCATTTTTGTTGTCTTTAAATAGGGTCTTACTATGTAGCCAAGGCTGGTCTTGAACTTGTTATGTAGCTGAAGCCGGGGGTCAGATGCCCAGCCTCCCTAGTGCCACCACTTCGAGCCACAGATAGAAGTTTATTCACATGTGTGAGCATACCAGAGTAGCCCAGTGGGGTGGTTAGAGCCTGAGGTAAACAGAGGAAAAGCAGTTTGGGGAGACAGGAGGCAAGGTGTGGGGAGATAGCGCTGTGACACTCAGATCTGCATGTGTTGCCTCAGTTTCCCTGTACTGCAGAGAAACAAGGAAACAAATTAGTAAAGGAAAATGGATTTATTTATAATTTGGCCAGAACTGGGGAGAGAAAAGTTCTTTAAATTCTGTCTGCCTTTGATGCAGCAGTGTTACCTCTTTGTAGAAAAGATGAAAGGAGACTTGTGGNTCCTCCTCTCTCTCTTTCCCCTCTTCCTCCTCCCCCTCTTCCCTTCCTCCTCTCCCTTTTCCCCTCCTCCTCTCCCTCTTCCCCTCCTCCCCTTCCTCCTCCAACTCTGGCCCCAGGCTTCAGCCTGTTCTCTCCCTGGAAGAGATTCCCACAGAAACATTCTTTAGAATTCATTGTCTCAGGGTTCCTGTTTCAGTGCAGTCCCCTCTTCCCCTTGTTTATTCTTCAATCTTGAGGATTTGGGATGCTCAGTTATCTGTTGGTGGCTTGGTGTTACACATTCTTGAAATATGACTTGCATGTGCCTGAAAGAAAGATCTACAGCAGAATGCAGTAGCCAGTTAGAAGACCCAGTGTCAGGTCACCTTCATAATAACCCCTTCTTTGTCACCTCTGGCCTCAGTGGCTCTCAGAAGGGCAGGCACTGAGGACTCCATTTTGACTGACAGTGTGTCTCTTGCCTTGGAACAGTTTTTCTCTGAAGACATCGCTGCTGAAGTCTTGGGTTTTGCCTTTAATTTTCCCTCCTTGGTGTGATGAGGCTTTTGCCCTTTGATCTATGCTGGGGTTGGGGATGGGGGGGAAGTATGGCAGGCAGGCAGGAAGAGTATCAAAGGCCTCTGTTTGGGTCAAACATAAGCAACTATTTAGAAGGAAGGGCTCTTAGGCCGAGTTTTCCTGGAGTCTCTGAATTTTTGTGAATGTTGGGTCCCTTTTCAATCAAGATCTACTGATTTATTATAATTGGGGGTAGATGAGACAGGTCTCACTAGCCCTGGTTGTCCTGGAACTTACTCTGTAGACCAAGCTAACCTCAAACTCATAGAGGTCTGCCTTCCTCTCCCTCCCAACTTTTGGTATTAAAGGATGTGCCACCACACTCATATGTGTGTGTGTGTGTGTGTGTGTGTGTGTGTGTGTGTGTGTGCGCGCGCGCGCGCGCTCTCGAGGCCAGAAAAGGGCATGGGGTATCCAGGAGCTAGAGTTACAGGCAGTCATGAGCCACCAAATGCGGTTGCTGGGAAACCCACTTGGGTTCTCTTGAGGAGCAGCAAATGCTATTAACTGCAGAGCTGTGTCTCCAGCCCCTTATCTCTCTTATTTGAAGGCTCAGCTCTAAGTATAGCCTCCTGGTGCCTATTAAATACACTGATTCCTAATAGAAAAAGATTGCTTACCTTTTTGTAGCAGAGTATCAACAGACAACAGCTAAAAAATATCACAAAGATGTTATAAAACAAAATCAAAGAAATGTAGCAATTAACAAAAGAATCTAAGTTATTTTCACTTAAATAAGTGATCAGGACTTGTATGGTCAGTGTTCAACCTTTTTGGCTGTTAGAACCTGGAATGCACAGTGCTTGGCCGTAGCCAACTGTCCATACTAAAATAATGATGATTATAATTAGAAACATACATATGCGTATACAGTTGTATCTGAAAAACCATGAAGAATGTTTTTAATGCTGCAACCCTTGCATACAGTTCCTAATGTTGTGGTGACTTCCAACCATAAATTATTTCACTGCTTTTTCATAACTGTAATTTTGCTACTGTAATGAATCATAATGTAAATATCTGATATGCAGGATATCTGATATGTGACCCCTATGAGGATGTCCTTCGACCCCCCAAAGGGGTCTCAACCCAGAGGCTGAGAGCTGCTGATAGAGAGCCACCCTTAATCTTCCTTTATTGTCTCTTAAATTTATGTTTAAAGTTTTCTCAGCAAAAAGTGTAGAACTTTCTCTGAACATTTAACAAAATATTTTAATAAAGGTATTAGTTACCTCTCTTTTTGGTAAGATCTAATAACAGTCCTTTTGCCTATTATATAGAGTAACAAAAGTTTGTCATGGGGCCAGGGATGTAGCGTTTTCCCTAGCAAACCTTGGGGTCAGTTCCTTATAAACTGTTGATGGCTATACATGTCTGTGATCCCATCATATGGGAGAGGGAAGCAGGAAGGTCAGAAGTTCAAAGTCATCCACAGATACGTAGGGAGTGTGAGACCAACCTGGACACAGGAGACCCTGTCTCAAAAACAAAAACAAAAACAAAGAAAAAGAAAAAGAAGTGTTACTGCTTGTGGCATTTTCTAGTCTCCTGTCATGAAAAGGAAATTAAATATAAAGATCTTTGACAAAATATATTCACATATTTTTTAATGTAAGGCAGCCTTAATAAAATTCTCATATTTACTAATTATACATAAAAAGAGTACCATGGAAAAGAAACTCATAGCTACAATCTAATGAATGTATTTAATGTATATCATTTATCTATTTTGAATTTACATGTATTAAGATTTTAAAAAATTATTTCTGTAATTTTATGTGTGTGTTTGTTTGTGTGCACAAGCCTGAGTGTGTGTATGGCACCACTTATATGTAGGAGTCTGCCAAGGTCGGAAGAGGTATTAGATCTTCCGGAACTGTACTAATAGATAATTGTGAGCCCTCATGTGGGTGCTGGGAACTGAGCTTGGGTCTTCTGCAAGAGCAGTAAGTACTTTTAACCACCGAGCCATCTCTTATTAAAATATTATATACCACAGCAAACTCAGGCTTAGCCACCTCCATATCTGAAACAAATATCAAAAATTATATGTGGATTTTTGTTTGTATTCATTTTTCAATTATATTTAAAATTATGCATTTTGATTAACAAAGCCTTTTTTGGTTTTGTTTTGTTTTGTTTTGTTTTGTTTTGAGACAGGGCCTTGCTGTGTAGCCAGGCTGGCACTGAACTGACTATTGTTCTGCTCCCTACCTCTGCCTCCCTGGTGCTGAGCTTATGGGCTTGGGCACTCTTCTTGTCAAAACACATAACTACTTAAGAGGCAATGAATGACTTGCTCAGTTTTATAAAGAGCTGACCCATGGCAGGTATTCGTTAGAGCTTATAACTTGAACGATCAGCATCATTCTACAGCTGACAGCATTGAAATGAAAAGGTGGGACTAGGAAATCCATGGATAAATGGCAGGATGTTGGGGATGTCTTTATTATCTTCCCCCGAGCATTGGGGCATTTTCCCACGTTTCTGTCAAGGTATTTTAGTGTAGAAATAAACCTCCATTCTCTTGTTTGCTGCTTGACTGTTCAAGTTGCTCAAGTGGGAGCCCAAGCAGTTCTTGCTTAGACTGTTTTCTTTCTTTCTTTTTTTTTTTTTTTTTTGGTTTTTCGAGACAGGGTTTCTCTGTGTAGCCCTTGCTGTCCTGGAACTCACTTTGTAGACCAGGCTGGCCTCAAACTCAGAAATCCGCCTGCCAAAATCTAAATCATGAAACCCAATAAATGAGTGAGAAGGAGGAAGGAAGGGAGGGAGGGAGGGAGGGAGGGAGGGAGGGAGGGAGGGAGGGAGGAAGGAAGGGAGGGAGGGAGGGAGGGAGGGAGGGAAGGAGGGAAGGAGGGAGGCAGAAAGAGAGGACAGTGGCTTCTTTGGAGACCTGATTTTCTGAATGTCTTCATTTTGTGAGACTGGATTTGTGTATCAGACAAAGAACCAGATTTTCTAATTCCTCGGCCTCTTAGCAGTTGATGTTCTTATACATTTTCTAGATGATTTTCATAGTTTTATTTAAACTTCAACCTGACGATAACATAGTCTTTCATAGGAACTGATTGTGTACTTGAGAGTTTTATAGAACAGGAAGAATAAATCTTTCAGGGCTGGGAGTATAGCTAGGTGGCGAGTGCTGCCTGCATGTGCCAGGCCCTGGGTTTGATCCCCTGCACAGAAGTAAGAGAAAGTGTGTATTGCAAGAGTAGGGGAGGAAAACAAAGCAAACAAAGGGGGTGGAGAGATGGCTCCCCGGTTAGGATCACTGCCTGCTCTTCCAGAGGACCTGGGTTCAATTCCTAGCACCCAGTGATGGCTTATAACTGTCTACAACTCCATTTCCAGGGGATCTGATACTCTCTTCTGGCTTTCATAGGCACTAGGTGTGCAAGAGTGGTATACAGACATACATGCAAACACACAACATTCTTCTTGTTTGAAAAAAGAAGTTTGAGAGGGAGAATAATTTTTTCTGTCCTTTAATTGTTTTTTCTGAGATCCTTATAACAAAAGACAATAAATTTGTTAACATTATATACATGAAGTTACCTGGGGAGAAATGGTTGAGACCATAAACTTATATTACCTTTTCCACTAACAACAAAGGATTGTTAGCTGTAAAGAAAATGCAAATACAGCAAATAGGAGCAGACAGAATCAGCCATTGAAGAAAGGCTTTTATTAGGGGTGAAGAACACACACATTCAGCATGTAGGCAGAGACATTCCACAAAGCCAACAGGTTCTTCTTGAGGGCTGGGAGCTCCTAAGTCTTTGAAAGGTTATCCTCCTAATGAGACCAATCAAACTTCTTTCTATCCTACCGACCAACCGGACGTTGAACACATTTGAACACGACTAGACCGGAACCTGAGTAACTCAGTAGATAATCGTTCGTTGGATAACCGTCCTCTTTTTCGGGTGTTCCGGAAACAAAGTGTGACGGTTCGAAAATAGAGTCCAGATCTCCTACTCCTTCTTCGGTAGAACCTTGTTCACCATCTTTATTACCTAATCAGGGACTCTCTCCTGTTCCTCCTGCCTACCAGGGAGTCTGTCCACCTCCTAGTCCCTCAGTATCTACCTTCCCTTATCCTCTGAGTGACTGGTACTGGGGATATAAGCTCCCAAACTGCCATCAGTTTTGTTATTAGATCCAAGATGGTTTCTCACTACTCAAAGGCCAATATTTATACAAGCGTTGACAGGAAGGAAATGAGTTCATTCAAGCACCCTGAACATTTGTCCCTTAAAAAAGGCCATCTCAGAGAACTCAGGACTGCAAATAGGCTCTTAGAGGGACAGAAGAGGTACAGGGGGCAGTGACCAAGGTCAAAGGCTGGGTATGGCCTTCCTCCTCTCATCACCCACAGCCCGACTCTCTGCTCTTTTATCTTGGCCAGTACATTACAACCCATCTCAATCTCTCAAGGCTAGTTCCTGCAGTTCTTTAGATGAACTTACTACCTTTTTGCAACTTAAACTTCACAGCAGTGTGCATGCTTTGTGCAGCTGATACACAGACTTAACAAATCAGGAGGGGCAAGACACATTTGCAGCTACCTGAAGGTCTCCAATTGCTCTGTTCTGTACACCACAAGAAATACTAGCAGCTCACAACTCCATCATTCGGGTGTGGCTTCTTTAGAACTTAGAGAGGGGCAGTCAGGACCCCGTGGAAAGGGGCAGCTACTGTCACCATTCAGAGAACACGGACTAAGTTGCTGGAGAAGCAAGAGTATGTGGCACCAACATGTTTGTAGAAACAGGGTAATCACGCCTCATCTTTCTCCCTCTCTTCTAGTCTTAATTTTACTGGAATTTTTGGGGAGCTCCACTCAGGGTGTGACCTGTTACTAGGAATTGAAATGCCTCTTAGAGCTCTTAGTTTTATTAATACAAGAATTTAAGAATGGCTTCAGGAAAAAAAAAAAAAAGCCCCGAGGACAACTTTATTAGAGTTTCAAAGAAATAGCCCAGGGTAGGCAAATACAAGGCTGTAAATCTTAGCAACTGTCCAAAAGGGGAAGATGGGGGAGAAAGAAAGAAAGAGAAAGCCATGCTTTTTGAGTTAGGTTTTAAAAGCAGCCTCATGGCAGAAGGCAGGGGCTTCAACAGAAGAGTGTGAAGGCCCAAACTGTCTAGGCAAAGCATGTCTAGGCTTTGGTAAGTATCCAAAAGAAAGAATAAACTTTTTTTTAAAGTGCTTTTTGGAATAATTTGGAAAAACAGAAGACTAAGCAGAGCCCATGGAAGAGTTCTGTAAGAAACTATACTGTGAGTAGGGATTTCGGGAAAGGAATCCTTAAATTATTCTTAAAGGGATAACTGTTCCTCCCATATTCTTAGCATGGCTGTAGGTGAATCAGCCTGATTGAGGGATGGTCTCCACCAAGTGATTGACAGACCCACCTGGATTAACTCTTAGCTTTGGGTAATGTGTAATGCTTTGGAATGTTACATCTTACTTGACCCAAGGCCAGAGGTAGATTCCTTTTTTTGTTTTGTTTTGTTTTTTTGAGACAGGGTTTCTCTGTATAGCCCTGGCTGTCCTGGAACTCACTTTGTAGACCAGGCTGGCCTTGAACTCAGAAATCCACCTGCCTCTGCCTCCCGAGTGCTGGCATGCTGGGACTTTCTTGATTAATGATCGATGATTGTACCAAGGTAAGCCATCCCACTTTGAAGCAGGCATGGTGCCATTCCTGGGCATGTGGTTCTGGGTTGTGTAATAAAGGCTGAGCAAGCCATGGGGAGCAAGCCATTCCTCCATGGCCTCTGCTTCAGTTCCTGCCTCTATTCCTGTGGAGAATTCCTGCCCTGACTTCCCTCAGTAATTGGAGTTGTGACTTGAGCATTGTAGGTGAAATAAACCCAAGCTGCTTTGGTCATGGCATTCCATCGCAGCAATAGAAGCCCTCAGTTAAGCCTCCAGGCAAGATGCTCATTTAGGAAATTAGAAACCAGATCCCCCTTCACCTTCGGGCATTCCTAGCTAGAAAACCAATGACATTCCTGGAATTGTTGTTTTTGGGGTCCCTGCCCCTATGTCTTGTTGGTCATTAAGCCATGCTATAGAGCCTCTGAATCTCTGTGCAGCACAGAACTGTGCTGAAAACTTCTGGCACTAGACATATGCGTCTCTAGGAAGAAAAAGCCGATAGCGTCTCATCTCTCTGTTTTCTCTCTTCCATGTCCTGCTGCCCCATCAGGCTAAAGTGGAAGAGAAGATCCAGGAGGTCTTCAGTTCCTACAAGTTTAACCACCTTGTACCAAGGTAAGCTTGGAGCTTGCAGGGTGGGGGGGTTCCCGAGGGAACCTTTCACCTTTCCTTCTTGCCTCTACTTAAACAACTAGGGGACCATTTCCCCAAGCAGCTGGACTAAATCTCTTTATCAGTGGAACAGGAGATCAGGAGATCAGGTGATTGTGAGCCACCTGATGTGGGTGTTGGAAACCAAACTCATGTCCCCTGGAAGAACAGCAGGTGCTCTTAACTGCGGAGCCATCTCTCAGGCCCCTCGAATAGTTATTTCTTTCACACTATCCAAATTAAATAGAGGGAGCCAGCAGGTGAAGCATCTGGTTAAGATGCGGTGTGGCCTCAAGTGCAGCCTCCTCTTGCTTAGCATGTCTACCATTCTCCTCTTCCTCTTCCTCCTCTTCCTCCTCCCCACCCCACCCCTCCCCTTCTCTTTAAGACAGGGTTTCCCTGTGTAGCACTGGCTGTCCTGGAACCCACTATGTAGACCAGGCTGGCCTAAAACTCTGCCTCCCTGCTGCTGGGATCAAATTTCGCCTGGCTCTTAAGACAGTTTTAAATTAAGACTCTGGGGAATTTTTCTTTGTAGACACCTGATCAAAATTTATTCCTACAGATAAAGAGGCCAACGATGGAGAAATCCATTCTCTCATTTGCTTTGCAGAGCTAGGGTTTGAACCTGGGGCCTTACATGTACATTATCACACATCACCAGCCTAGAAGTAGACCTTCCATGCTTAGGATGAGCAATCTTTTGAATTCTGCACAGTCCTTGGGTCAAGTACATAAGAGTCTTGTGAGACTGGTTCATCAGGCAACAGGACTGACTGCTATGAAGGCCTGCCCGTACTCTCTAGGTGAGAAGCACCTCTTTCAGAACACTGACCCAGGACAAAGGTCTGGGTACTTATTACTGAAATTTTACATATGCCTCTGCTCTTGTTACCTTTGAGCCTTTCGTCCCTCTCTAATTAGCCAGTGCATAAAAGAGCTGGAAAAGGTAGCATTTCTAGGGAAGGGCTGGGGAGAAGGTGAAGGTCCTCATCCTTCCCTGGAAGGCAAGCGGGGAAAATGTCAGTCAACTAGCAGGGTCTTTCTCTAGTCTGCCAGGCTACATCTCTGCATTACCCAAAACTGAGCCCTCAGTCCAAGGAACTTTTCCTTTTGCCATGAGCCGCAGCTGGAGCTTAGCAAATGACATTTATGTCACCAGCTCAGGGGAACAGATGCGAAGAGAATCTATGCCACTCTCACCTCCTCCACACAGACCTGCTCCAGCTTCACTTCCCAGAGGTGGTTAGACTCCAGTGCTGAGGGACATGACAGTGGAGAGGGCTTTGCTGTTAGCCATCGTGTCCACAGATGACTCACCTGGCCAGGCTCTGAGTCACTGTCTTCTGCCTAGGACTCTGTGTTCCCACACAAGTGACCTGTGACACCTGACATTCTCTTTTCATTCCCATACAAACGGATCCTTTGTACTCCATCCTTCTTAACGAGTGATGAGGAGGGCTGAGAGGCTGCAGTCTGGAAGGGTTTTAGAGAGTGGAGGTAGAGACTCCACCCCCAATCCATAGATCTTAGTCAGATGTGGGTGGAAAGCGCGTGTTCTCAGGCTTGGAACTTTCTAGAAACAGAATATATCAGGTTTCTGGGTTTGTCTCAGGAATCATAGCTTCCATTTTTATTTTTTCTTTTTCTCCTTTTTTTCTGTTTTCTTTAAAAAATTTTTTCTTTTGTATTTTTGTTTTGTTTTGTTTTGTTTTGTTTTCAAGACAGGGTTTTTCTGTGTAGCCCTCGCTTTCCTAACTTGATTTGTAGACCAGGCTGGCCTCAAACTCACAGAGATCTGCCTCCTCTGTCTCCCAAGTGCTGAGATTAAAAGCATACACCACCACTGCCTGGTGCTTTTGTATTTCTTGTTTTAAATTTTGTCATTTTTGCCAATGAAAACGACTGTCTTTGAAAAATATTTTATAAACTGATATTTTATGAGAGTGTTGTGCCTGCATGTAAGTATATGAATCATGCATCTGTCTAGTGCCTGCAGGAGACAGAAGAAGATGTCACATCCCCTGGAACTGGGATTACCTGGACATAAGCCTCTCTATAGGGGCTGAAAATATGACTTAGGTCCTTCTGCAAGAGCAACCAGAGCTTTCAACTACTGAGCCTTCTCTCTAGACCACAATATGAGTGTCTCAAAGGATGGTACTTAGCATGTTAATTGGTAATAGCGATATTACACATTTTGGCGGAATAAATCAGTCAAATGAGTATATAAATCAGACTATCAGTGTAAAGCTGGAGCTAAATACTACAGACTGAGCTAGGGTGTAAGGATCAATCTGGGGTGTAGTTCATCGTGGTAAAGTACTTGCCAGAATGTACCAGACACTGGCTTCCATACCCAGAACAGCCCCCGCCCCCAACCACCACCAAGGAAAAATCTGAAAATGTAGCAGAATTTTAAATTATCATTATAATCTTAACCTTTTGTAGTCAAAATTTAAGTCTTGGCTAGGAGGTGTAGTGAAATGTAGAATATTTGTGTAGAGATATGAGGCCTAGAGTTACACCACAAAACAAAATAAATCAACCCCCAAAGAACAACAAACCAAAGGAACTGAATCACATTTGAGAGTCTTGGCAGCGTGATCCAGGAGCGGACTTCATGGCTCACCACATGCATTCCCAGATGTTGGCAGTACACCCAGGTGACAGCTTGTTTGTATTCCTGGGGTCACGGTGCTGATCAGATGTGACATGCTGTCAGGACCCCTGGCTGTGTGCAGGTCCAGGAATGCCCGCAGTGATGCTGAGGCAGGCATTCGCTGTTTGGCCTGCCAGAGCCAAAGCCGGGGAACAGATGTGGCTGACGTTCGGCACTGAAGCTGAACGTTGCTGCATTCTACAGTCCATCCCGCTCCCAGAAATGACTTTTCTCTGAGGCATGGTAGAAAGTGCACTTGGGTGGAGTGGGGGAGTAAAGGCAGGAGGACCAGGAGTTCAAAGCTTTCCTTACACACGAGTTCAAGACCAAGACTAGCCTGGATCACAGAAGGCCTTATATAATAATAATAATAATAATAATAATAATAATAATAATAGTAATAAAAAGGAAAGATTCCCCTCCGTTTTGACTGTGGAGTATGCATCGACCTGGAGTGAGACAGTCAGTACCAAGAAGGCCTCCTTGTTCCTTTTCTTTTTCTTTTATGAGTTTAGGACCCTCTTGACCCATGCCCTGCACCACTGCCCCTTGAACTCAGGCCGTCACGCTCGGTGGTGTGCTCCTTTACCCGCTCCGTGGTGTGCTCCTTTACCCACTGAGCCGCTTGTATTTTTACAGTTTTATCAACACCCTGCTTTCTTTTATCATTGTTGTTGTTGGAATGTTTTGTTCTTGGCTTGGTTTTGACTTTGTGCTTTTGAAAGGTTCTTTTGTTGTCCAGAGATAAGTAACAGGCTTGGTCTTACTCCCACCTTCCAGATGCTGTGATCTCAGGTGTACAGATGCCACACTGCATCCTGGTTTCTTACAAAAGTCAGTGTTTTCTGTTAGGACCCAAAGAAACCAGGGATAAATGGATGAGGTGCTTGTTAGCATGTCAAAGCAGACTCTGGCCACCAGCCTCTCTCAGTGGCCCCAGGTACTCCATACCTGACTGACTCCACCCTGACCTCTCCAGGCCCTGAGCTTCGCTTTGCTTCCCTTCTGCCTGCTTCTCTTTCTGTCTGAATAACTCCCCCACTTTGGCTACATGCTGTCTTGGTTCTCCTCTTGGTTCTCTTTGCCCTCATGGTCTTCTTTTGTCTCTGTCTTCTTCCCTGCCTTTCTCCCGCTCCCAGTCTCTCTCTCCTCTCATGCCCAGTCTGTTCTGCTGGCCGTGTTCAGTCTGACCCTTCCAGAGGTCTGTGGTTGTGCTTTCCTTCATGTCTGCAGTAAACCTCCTCAGCCACACCTAGGGGATGTCACGTCCTCGGTGTCCTCTTTACTCTTTTCTAGCCGTTGAGCTCAAACCCAGGGCCTAGCACATGCCCTGCAGTAGTCCTACTAGCTGAATCACTTCTCCAAAGTATTCTGCCCCTTCGGATTATATACTTTTCCAGTCCAGCACCACTAACCACTTTGCCATCACAGTCCTGATACTTTTTCATTTCATTTCATTTGCTGTAATGTGAAACCTAAAATGTATAGATGGTGCATACACAAACAGACAGACAGACAGACAGGCAGGCAGAGAGAGAGAGAGAGAGAGAGAGAGAGAGAGAGAGAGAATTTAACATTGTTTTCTCTAGGGCAGAAGTGACCCACGTGCTCCCTAGTGTAGTAAGCTGTGCTAGCAGCGCACTTGAGGTTCTCTCTGGAGATTAAGTGTAGCAGTGTGTGGTTCTGAAGCCAGCACTGAAGTCCTAGAAACTTGACCTGTGTCTTCCTCCATTCCTGTATATAAATCCCGAGACTCTGGGAGATATACTTCTCAGTGCTGCGTTCTGTACACTCTGTCTTCCATGTCACAGTCTACCATGGGACATTCGGGTGGCCCAGGTTTGGAGAAGCATGTTTGCTTTTACTCTGGCAAAGTTCTTCAGGTTTTTGTTCTCATGAAGTCCTTCAGGTTTTTGCCCCCCTCATTCTGGACCAGTATTTAAAGAGTCACCAAAGAGCCGAGTATTCTCATGGCACCCATAGAATGCCCCATGATGAGTTGGCTAACTTACAAGTGTCTAGAATGTCCTAGACAGAGGGGACAACCTGTGTAAAGTCCCGAGGCTGCAGAGAGGAGAGCTCAGTGAGGTTGTGGGGTGAGGTAGGTACCTGGGGAAGATCTGGAAGCTCACCCCAGAAATATAAGCTGTATCACTCCATGGTACACACTTTAAATCCCTTCCAATTCAGTCCCTAGACACACACACACACACACACACACACACACACACACACACACACAGTTTCCCTCGGCTTGTTACCTGAGTGCCCTCACCTCCTGGGGTTCTGAGCTCTTGCTTCACCCCAGCCTGTTTTCTTTTCCCCATTCTTGGCTTTGAGGCTGAGGCTCTTAGGGGTGGGAGGAGCTTTGGCTTTTAACTTCCTACACAGAGACTGCGAGTGTAAGGGTGTGAGTCAGCTTGGTAACCAAGTGCACAGTGGGCGCTCTGAAACCCTGGAGCTTAAGAGGTTCCAGAGGTTGGAAATCCAAGATGCTAGCAGGCCTGGTTTCTCCTGAGGCCTGTCTCAGGACTGCCATTGGTCGGCTGCCTGGCCATTTCCTCACGTAGCCTTCTGTTTATGCTCAGACTCCCCAGCTCTCTCTCCCCTGCTCCCTCAGCTCCTTCAGGGCCTTTGTGAACGCTGGGCAAGCACACCACCCTGAGCTACACCCCTGGCATTCTTCCTTTTACTAAAGCACCTGTATTTTTGGGTAGGGCTCTACCCTTGGGATCTCATTTAACCTTAAATTCTTTCTTAAACGTCTGATTGCGAAACACAGTCACACTGTGGGTTAAGATTTCAGCATTGATTGTGAGAGGGGAAGGGTACAAGTTAGCGCATAGTAGCAATTTTTTTGTGTGCAATTTCTGATTGACCAAAATAAACTGAACACTTCAACTTAACAATACGTTTATATGCTTGTAATTAAATGGATGAGAATGGAAGAAGTAAGAAGTTGGCTTGGGGAAATGTCATTGGAAGTAATCTCTCCCCGCATCCTCTCCCCTTCTTTCCCCTCCAGCACATGAAGCTGAAGTTTCTCTTCACACAGACCCAGCTAGAAAACAGCCCCCTCTCTCCAGGGCTCTTGGGCCTGCTGTCTGTGGGTGAGGCTCAGGGTTAGAGGGGAGCTCCTCAGGAGGGGGCTTACCTCGGGCTGACTCAGGTTCTAAGGACCGGCCCGAGGTAGATGAGGAGGTGTTTCCTGAGCAGCTAGGGTTCAGGCAATTCTTTCTCTTCAGCAAGCCCATCTGTTGCCTTTCGAGGCCAAAAGCTCCCCCTGTCCTCTGAGCTCACTGACTTCTTAGTGACTGAAAAGCTGCCTGTCATAGCAAAAGATTGTACAAAAGACAAGAAGAGTTCCTAGTGTTTCAGTACTTGAAAACATTTTCTTTTCCACTTATTTATGTTGTATGTGTCTGTGGGGGTGGTGTATGTGCATGGGATGGGTACTTGGAGGTGGGAGGGCAGTCTGAAGGACTCAGTGGTGCCCTTGAACCATGTGGGCTCCAGGACTGAACTTGGGGTGTCAGGCCAAAGTGCCGCTAGTGCTGGGCTGTCCCACTGCGCTGCGTTTCTGTACTTTTGAAGGATTTGTTTAGTTATTTAAGTCAGCTTGGTAAAAATGCCATGTGTGGTAGCACCAGCTGATAATCTCAGCAGAGGCAGAGGCAGAGGCAGAGGCAGGATCTCCCAGTTACAGGCCAGTCTGTTCTACAAAGCGAGTGTCAGAGCTGCGTGGAGAATCTCTGTCTCCGAAAAACAAAACCAACCAACCAAACAAACAAACAAAAGCCCCAACCATGGTATGTGCGTGTAACCCCCAGAACTTGGGAAGAGGATCTTAGTTCAAAGCCAGCCTAGACTACTTAGGTAAGACCAGTGTAGAGCCCCAGATGCTGGTAGTGTTTGATTTCACCTGGCTTGGGTGTCTCCAGTCACTGCCGGTCTGCCCTCATTAACGGTCTTGCTCCTTCTTGTCACAGGCTTGTCATAGGCCTGCGGTTCCATCCTGCTCAGACTGAGCCAGGATGCTCCCAGCAAGGAAGCCGGGCAATGTAGCACACACTTCTTCTTGGCTCCCGGTCCCTTTATTCATCTCATGTGTTGTCTGCCGCTGTTGCCACAGCAGCCAGTCTGTAGCTCCTGTGCTCTGGGCTCCTCATTCCTGAGAAGTCCCAGGCTGTCATCCACATGGTTTCCTCTGTCTCCTCCTTCCCACTTCAAACTCCAAGATTTGGCTGGGCTCACACACCTGCGCATCCTGACATCTCTGCCTCTGAGGATGTGGAATTCTTCCTTATCAGAGGTTCATGTCCCCCGCTGTCTAACCCTCAACAGTAACTCCCTTTAAAATCCTTTTTACTTGCTTATTATTGTTGTGTATACCTGTGTATGATGCATGTGCAGGCTCCCGTGGAGGTCAGAGGATGACTGGAATTGGTCCACTCCTTCTGCCATTACCCAGGCTTCAGGGATGGAACTGGGGTCTTAAGGCTTATACAGCTAGCCTTTAAAAGCCCAGGAAGTGGGAACTCTCTGGCCTTGGACATGCAGTCTTCTGCACCAGCCTCCTGCGTGCTGGGCTTATGGGCACACACCATGTTCAGTTTTTCCTCTTTAGGAGAAAATAACATTTAATGAAATATAATTCATACATCTTTCATTGGCTTTAGCATATTCACCGAGCCATATACCTTATCAAGGTTAATTTTTTTTGAGCATTTCCTTAGAAGAATACCCTTAGACACCACCCTGAGGGCCTTCATCTTCCTCAACTCTAGGCAACCAATTAATCTACTTTCTGTCTCTAAGGGTTTTTCCTTTGTGGACATTTCCTATAAATGGGAACATATAACATGTGGTATTTTGTAAGTAGCTTCTTTTTTTTTTTTTTTTTTTGGTTTTTCGAGACAGGGTTTCTCTGTATAGCCCTGGCTGTCCTGGAACTCACTCTATAGACCAGGCTGGCCTCGAACTCAGAAATCCGCCTGCCTCTGCCTCCCGAGTGCTGGGATTAAAGGCGTGCGCCACCACGCCCGGTCATAAGTAGCTTCTTTTGCTTAGCATGTTTTCAGGGCCATCCTTATTGTATCTCAGGCTCTCATTTGCCCTTAGGTTTTCTTTAGACAAGCTCTCTGGATGGGCTGGCACTCACTATGAAGACTGGGCTGGCCTTGAACTAATAGCAGCCCTCTCGCCTCTCTGCTTTCTTTTTTTTTTTTTTTTTCCCCCCTTGTTCCGGTCAACCCCGCTCGCTCTGCTCGACCACGCTTGCTCCGGCCAGCCCCACTTGCTCCCGGCCGCCCTTAAAGAGAAATTATATTCTTTTTTTTTTTTTTTAAAGATTTATTTATTATGTATATGTAAGTACACTGTAGCTGTCTTTAGACATGCTCATTACAGATGGTTGTAAGCCACCATGTGGTTGCTGGGATTTGAACTCAGGACCTTCAGAAGAGCAGTCAGTGCTCTTAACCATTGAGCCATCTCTCCAGCCCCTGCCTCTCTGCTTTCTGAGTCCTGGGTTTAGGGCCTGGGCTTCCATGCCCAGCTTTGCTTCAGGGTACCTTTTGTGTCTTTTTTTTTTTTTTTTTTTTTTTTTTTTTGAGATAGGGTCACACTTTGTAGCCTTGGTTGATCTGGAACTTGCTATGTAGACCAGGCTGGCCTGGAACTCACAGAGATTTACCTGCCTCCATCTCCTAAGTGCTGGGATCAAAGGTGTGTACCACCATACCCAGTCTTCTTTCAGGCTTTAAACAACTCCCTTAATGGACTTCCAAGTTCTGCCTCTCTCCGGTCTGACTTCTCTCTGCCTACTTCTCCCGTGTGCCATGGCTCCAACACCTTAACTAAATTAACTAAAACATGCTATGGTGGCCTCTTTGGTTTTTGACTGGCCATTTCATCATCCTGCTTTTGTCTCCTCTTAGGGAGGATATTTCTGACTTCCCCTGCCTTCCTGTGAGCTTGAGCCACTGCACTTACCAGGTCAGAGCATCAAGTGTCTGGGTCCACCAGCAGATTATCGCTGTAGGGAACAGTCATCCTGTACCGTGCAAGATGCTCCCCACACAGGAGTCCTGACCATTAGACCTCTGAAAGAGAAACTGAGTCTGGTCATTTCCTCTTTCTTCTGGTTTTTGAGACCAAGTCCTATGTAGCTCAGGCTGGTCTTGAACTTGTTATATTGCAGAGGATGACTTTGAACTCCTGATCTTCCTGCTTCCAGCACTAAGCTTATAATGCACACACCTTTACCACACCTAGCATCTGTTTTCTGTTGATGTAGTTTGCTCTGAGCTCTGCTCTCAGTGTTCACAGAGGTCATTGGTCACTCTGTTGTTGGTCATCTTTTTCTTTGGTCTATCCACATCATCTGCCATTGTTAAATACTTGATGATTCTCTGCCCCTCATTGCCTGTGACATGACTTGCCCTGGTTCCTGTCTTGCTCCTGTCTCCTTCTAAGGATAATTCTTCCAGTAGTTCTGACCTCCTGCCTTCTACAGCTTCACTCCTGTCCCATCTCTCATGTGTGATCTGGGTTCCTGTCTGCATCTCACACCGTCTAAGACCATTTTCTGTTGCTTGAACTTGGGACCTTTTTTTAAAAAAAATTTTTTTTCTTTTTTCTTTTTTTTTTTTTTTTTTTTTTTTTTTTTTTCTAAAAAAATTTTTTTTTTTTTTTTTTTTTTTTTTTTTTTTTTTTTTTTTCCGAAACAAGGTTTCTCCTGTATAGCTCTGACTGTCCTGGAACTCACTTTGTAGACCAGGCTGGCCTCGAACTCAGAAATCGCCTGCCTCTGCCTCCTGAGTGCTGGGATTAAAGGCGTGCACCACCGCACCCGCTGTTTTTTGTTTTTTGTTTTTTGTTTCGAGACAGGGTTACTCTATGTAGCCCTGGCTGGCTGTCCTGGAACTCACTCTGTAGACCAGGCTAGCCTCGAACTCAGAGATCCACCTGCCTCTGCCTCCCGAGTGCTGGGATTAAAGGCGTGCGCCACCACTGCCTGGCGAACTAGGGACTTTTATTGTGTGTATCCATTTAAAGCGTATTTTGGTTACTGATTCTGGAGGCTGGGAAGCTAGAGAGCACGGTAGCGAGGCTGCCTTCTGTGAGGACCTTCGCTGTGTTCAGAGCAGGGCAGAAGGCAGAGGCCATTGGGTGCATGGGAAGAGGCAGAGTGAGGAATTCCCACACTTGGTAACATCTGATGTGAAAACCACCTACTCATTTGTGAAAGACATTACAGCCCCCTCAGTGACTTAAAGAACAGTCCTTCCTGCCTGCTCAGAGACCCCGCTGTCTCTCTACACCCTTGTGACTTTTTTTTCCCTATGGAGGCACTCATTTCCTTTTGTTTCATTGTGTTGGCTGCCCTTGGGCTTGTGATCCTTCTGCCTTCTGAGTGCTAGGATTACAACAGGTGGGTACATCACCGCCATTGCTTTTCTTTTGAGACTGAATTTTTCTTCTTCCCTTGGAAGGTTCTTCTGAGATAGAGACCACATTAGTGATCATGTTCTGAGCACGGAGCAGTGGGAGTTCTGGAAACAATTGTTTATTGACTACCTAGAAGAGAGTGCTTCTTTTCCCCGTTATTCCTGTAGTCAGCAGGCTCAGTGAACGGCTTGACATTCTTTCCGCTTTTCATTCTCCATAACCACACAGGCCATCTTTCAACACTAAGAAGTCCCGCCTCTCTCTTCGCCCTTGCAGGTGGCCATGGGCAGCACATTCCATCTTAAAGCCAGTATTGCTGACCCCAGTGCCATGGGTGTGCCAGGCCCTTGGAATACAAAAAGCATCCTCTGGCCAGGGCTGCGGTCAGCGCGTGGGAGGTGGAATTTTGGGGCCAGAGTAACAGATGGACAACCAAGGGGTGGGCAGGGCACAAAGTACAGATCTCAGACAAGTGGTCTGAGAAGAAAGGGCTAAAGCGGGGGAGGCGGAAGCAGCAAGGTTCTGAGTTAGGTCATTTACAGCACGGCTAGTGCTGCCCTTCAGATCGCTCTGCAGTCCCTAGGTCCGGGAGAAGATCTCCAGTAGACTGTCAGCACCAACCACCATGTGCTGTGTGCCCAGTGCAGGGCAGTCCCCTCCTTCACAAGGTGTCTCCTCTCAGAACAGTGTGCAGGCACCCAGAGAACTCAGCCGTCTGCCTCTTTTCTCTTGGTGTAGTTACTTTTCGTACATACTGAAGTTACCAGGAATCCACGTAGGGACTCTGGGCACTGTCGTTACAGGTGTGTGTAAAAGCGTGCGTGTGCTCGTGTGAGCTTGTAGAAGGGCTTACAGACATTTTCTCTTTCCAGGCTCATTTTGCAGAGAGAGAAGCACTTCCATTATCTGAAAAGAGGCCTTCGACAGCTGACTGATGCCTATGAGGTAAAACATGTCCTGGGGACCTCCTGTTAAACAGTGGGCAGTGCTTCCGGTTGAACACCAAGGCTGTTGTTGGTCTCACCTGTCGCAGATGCACCCGCTGGGCCACATGGCTCTGGCAGGAACCAGACTGCTATTTCAGAGCTGATGCTCTACTTACAAAAGAGGCTAAAGAAAGGCTTCTCCAGCTAAGAGGTGACGGCACACGCCTTTAGTCCCAGCACTCAGGAGGAAGAGACAGGAGGGCAGATCTCTATGTGGTTGAGGCCAGCCTGGTCTACAGAGCGAGTTCCAGGATAGCCAGGGCTACAGAGAGAAACCCTGTCTCAAAACAAACAAACAAACAAACAAACCAAAACAACAACAAAACAAAACAAAATCTTCTCCAGTTTTGTCAGCCCCTAGACCCCTAGAGCTAGTGGAACATTCCAGATGGGCTAGGCCTGTCCCTCATCATTTGATCACAGCCTGCTTTCTCCAGACTCCCTTTACTTGGAGATCAAAGTCAGTTTGGCCAGAGGACCAGGGCTTGAATCCCGGAGGGCACTAAACAGAGTGAATCTTAAAGCATGATCCTAAGAGCCATGCGATGATGGAAGGGCCTAAGAGCCGTGTGGGGGTAGAAAAGGCTGTGACCAGCAGGGAGGGAGGGCTCCCATCTCCCTGCTTCCCTTTACAAAGGATAGCGCTGCCTTTAATTGGCTTTTATTTCACAGTTCGATGTTTGATTTGTGTGTGTGTGTGTGTGTGTGTGTGTGTGTGTGTAGGGGTTTTCCAGGCCTAGCATAGGTAACCTGAATAACACAGCCTACATCCCAACATTTACTTCTTTTATAACCTGGAGAAAATTAGTCTCCCCAGACCTTGTTGATGTACTTTAAACATATAGAACCTGTAACTGGTACCACCTGCCCTGCGGAGCGCGGGCTGCTCAGCTGTCCTGTTTGACTTGAATTAGGATCAAGGTCGTGCACGCACCACCTCCAGAAGCCTTTGCCCTGTCTCCAGACACACTCATCTTCCTCCGGGTCCTCCAAGCACCTAACAGGTGCTTTGCTAACCTTGTTCCAGGAAGACATTGGGTAACTTACGCTTATGTGTCCACTGCATCTTTCTCTAAGATAGCCCTGCCAGTCAGTATTCCACCTGCTGAGCACCCCTAGACTCAGAATCAATTTCCGACATCGCCATGCGCCCAGTGTCTAATGTCTGGCACAAGTAGATACCAAATATTTGCTGAATCTGTAACTGAGCGAACTCAGGAAATGTCCTTGTGAGAAGAGGTGTTTCCTTGTCTGCATAGGGAACCCAGCAGCAGATAACTGCCCTGTGTCTAAGTTCTCTGCTCAGCCTTGCTTGGGCTCCTGCAGTAGGCACTTAAGAAGGGTTTAAGACTTGTTCCCCCTTGTTCTTTTGTCACAGATGAAAGCACCCTTCTTTTACTGATTGTTGTCCCAGCGAGTGAGGATGCCTGCCTCCTCCTCCTCCTGCCCTTGCCAGGCTTCAGGAACTAAGACAGATGTAGCTTTGTCACAGGACCTTGGAACGATTGACTAAAGGGTGTGTTTTCTCCTGGTCCCTCTCAGTGTCTGGACGCCAGCCGCCCCTGGCTCTGCTACTGGATCCTGCACAGCTTGGAACTCCTCGACGAACCCATCCCCCAGATAGTGGCTACAGAGTGAGTTCTGGCTTTGGGGAGCCTGGGGTGTCCTCTGGAATCACGTCCTGGATTTGGAATTCCTTTTGTTCGTGTTTTATTTGATGTAAATGGGGAGGAAACTAAATTACAGAGAAACCCTTGCCCTTCCCTTGACCTCCAGCAACTTCCGGAAACTCCTCCACACAGAAGCTCTGCTGTAAACTGGTGGGTAGAGCAACTCTTTCAACTTCTAGGAGGTCTGGGGTGTTTTTTCTTCATTCCGTCTCTCTCTCCCTCCATCTCCTTCTCTCTTCCTCTTCCACTCCCTTCCTCTTTTCCTCTTTTCCTCTCCCTCTCTCTATTCCCCCTCTATTTTTTTTTTAAAGACAAGGTCTCTGCAGGTGGTATCAGTCCAGGTCTTTAATCCCAGCTCTTGGGAGGCAGATCTTTGTGAGCTGAAGGACAGCCTGGTCTACATACAGCCAGGGCTACATGGAGAAGCCTTGTCTCCAACAAAACAACAGCAATAATAATAATAATAATAATAATAATAATAATAATAATAACCCCACCAAAACCAACCAACCAAAACCCCCTGTTTACTCAGATAAGGAAGGTCTCTGTATAGCTGCTTTATTATTATTTTTTTTTTTTTCTGTTTTTTTGAGACAGGGTTTCTCTGTATAGCCCTGGCTGTCCTGGAACTCACTCTGTAGACCAGGCTGGCCTCGAATTCAGAAATCCGCCTGCCTCTGCCTCCCGAGTGCTGGGATTAAAGGCTCTGGCTGTCCTGGAACTCACTCTGTAGACCAAGCTGGCCTCCAACTCACAGTGATCCTCCTGCCTCAGCCTCCCATGTACTCTGGCTTTGATCTTTGAGAACAAAGATCATGCCTGACAGTTAGGATAAGACAACGTCACGGAAAGCATGTACCACTGTGAATCAAAACCGCTCTTACCTTCCTTACACACCTCCGTGGAGGTGTAAAGGCTGGGAACAGCCAGCTTTCCACAGGACTAGGTGGGTAACTGTCTTGGGTACCAGTGCCATGTGAGACTCACAGTCTCATTGACCTCTGATTGATGACAAGACATGCAGGTAGGGTAGCTGTGCCCCACCCTGCTGGTGTAGGTGCAGCTTGTAAGGTGGTACCTCACGCCCATCTTTATCTTAAGAAAAAAAAAAACACAAAAACTGACCCTGCCCCCAACCTTGGAAATACCAGACCTAGGAAAGGACGGCCAGGGACTGAGCCTAAGAGGTTTGCTGAGAGCGTGTCTTCTGGGCTGTGTGCCCCCACTCCCTTGTACTCTGCAGGGCAAGGAGTTTGGGATGACGCGTCCTGAGCCAGGTTTGGTTTTCCCACAGCAGAAGGTAGCAGCTGTGCCAAGACTCGTGGAGGCTCGCTGGAGCCCTCCCTAGTCCCAGAGCCCCTGCCTTGGTCACATTGTCAGGTCAGAAGAACAGAACTTACATTGTCTCATTCATTCTCTCTTAACAATAACCTCTCATTCTCGCCTCCCTGGGAAGGGTGTCTTGTGATGAATGTGGATGGAGGAGATAATAAAGAATTAAGCCATTAACCCGTAGAACTCATGTTTCTGTGGCTGAGGTAAAATATGCCTTGTTTTTATAATCTAGACATTGCAACAAGCTTGCTTGCTTCCAGCTCTGGAAGTGGAGTTGGACCCAGTTTCTGCCATCACAGGAATTTAATTGTCAAAATAAAGGCCAGGGTGTTTTTGAAATACCAGTTGGGGGCTGAGGTTGTTTGGGAAGCCCCCCACCCAACGCCTGCACTGTCAGGATTTATGCTAGAATAGTAGGGATGCGTATGAGAGAAGGGATGGGAAGGAGGAGTTTGTGAGAGACCCGTGGATGCCCGGGAGAGGGCACAGACTGTGGGGGGGGGGGGCAGAGACAAGATGGCGGCTCCCATCACCAGCAGCTTCCTTTGTTTTTCTAGGTTTCACAGAAGGTCCTTTTTCAGGGCCACTTCTCTGAGGAAGTCAGTGTCAGCTGCTTTTGTGGCAGTATCAGATAGGAAGAGGGGCCCTGAGATAGCTCCACAGGCACCTGCCTTGAAGGGCCTGAGTCTGACCCTGGACACACAGGGTGGAAGGAGAGCTCCAGATGGGAGGAGAGGCCTGTTTAAAAGGCTTGTCATAGTGAACAGCATCAGTACTGAAGGATGCTTTAAATTTTATTTAAAGTAGCTGGGCATGGGGGTACACGCCTTTAATCAGCTAAGTGGATCTCTGAGTTCGATGCCAGCCTGGTCTACATAGGAAGTTCAAGGTTAGCCAAAGCTACATAGTGAAACCTTATTGTTCCTTCCACTCTGAAAGTGGGTATTTTGAAAATAGTCAGTTTGTCTCAATTTCAAGAACCATTTTTAATAATCAATGGCTAAGAGTTTGTTTTATAACTGCCTTGAAAGTATTTAATTCATGGTTCTTCTGAGCATTGATTTAATAAACCTAGTCTTTCTTTTTTTAGTTTATTAACAGTTTTAGAGACAGATCTCACTTTGTAGTCAGAAGCCCAGGCTAGCTTCAAACATGGCATCCTCCTGCTTCACTTTCTGAGTGCTGGGATTTCAGGCCTACGTCACCATACCTGACTTACTTTAATAAACTTTAAAGTCTAGTTTCTGTTTTTCAGTATGAGAGTGAATCTAGGGCCTTATGCATGCTGGGTAAGCCTACCATTAAGCTGTATCCCATGTCTTGATTTAATGAAGGAGTGTGTGTGTGTGTGTGTGTGTGTGTGTGTGTGTGTGTGTGTGTGAGAGAGAGAGAGAGAGAGACAGAGAGACAGAGAGACAGAGACAGAGACAGATGCGTGTGTGCCCACACTTCTCACAGCAAGTGCTCTTACCCCCTCAGACATCTTAACATATTTTTTATTTTGTTACTTTTACTGTATGTGTGTGTTGTATGATGTATATATGAGCGTGTAGATCACTGGCAGGCATGCATGTACCACGGTGCACGTGTGGAAGCCAGAGACAAGTTGTGGTAGTCGTTCAGGCGCTCAGGCAGGGTCTGCTTGGTTCTGAGTCTTGGCATACCCAGGCTGGTTGGCCCAGGAGCTCCGGGCGGCTCTGTGTCCACCCCAGCTCCATGCCCAAGTGCTGGGTTCATGGATTTGAATCCTTATATCCAGCTTTTCACTGTCAGTCTGTGTGAGAAGTGCTTTTCCACCCTGAACTTTCCTGATGGCCCCAGTTTAGTGAACTTTTAAATGGCTCAAGGCTCTCCTGAAGTGATGCTTCATTGTTTTGTCCTAAGCAGCAATTAATTGATGGCCCAGATAATGCTTATTGGGAACAGAGCCTGGTAGTGCTGACTGGGAAAGAAATGGCTATTTATATTAGATCCAGAGAAATCTTACTGGTTTTTGTAAAAATGTAACGATTGTTTTTCAGAGTACCTGAGCTAAGATAATGCCTTTTCATTTATCTATTTTATTTTTAGGTTTATCCTTTTATTCATTATTGTACTCAAATGTCGACTCCCTACATATTTGTTTGTTTGTGGACAGGGTCTCTATGTTGTCCTGGCTGCCCTGGAGCTCATTCTATAGAGCAAGCTGGGCCTTGAACTTAGGGAGATAGATCCACCTCCTCTATCCCCGCAAGTGCTGAGATCAAAGACATGTGCTTAAAATATGCATTTTAAAAGTTAGTTTTCAAAAAATAAAAATCAGACGGCCTGCTTCAGAGAGCTCATAGTTGGTGGCAGGGCTGGGACAAGCATGTGGGTCTGTCCTCAAGTGTCACCATGGGCATGAGAGCAGGCAGTTTAGGAGTTCTGAAGTGGCTTCCCCCTGCCTAGTTGGTTGTTGAAGGACGCAGAAGTCTGTGCCCCCCAAGCAGGTACTGCCACACTGTCCCCAGCATTACCAGGCAGGGCAGCCTTGGTGCAGTTTCAATGCAGCTGCAGCACTCCGCTCCTTCCTTCTCACATTTGTCCTCAGAAGCACTGTCCATTTAGGAGTCCCCAGCACAGATCTGTCTGTGCCCCTATCCGCCCTTCCACCCCCCTGAAGTGACCAAGTCCTCTGCCCCACTGCCAAGTTCTACCCTATAAGTCTCAGTCAGTAAAAGCCACACAGTTGCCTCTTAGAAATGAGGCCTGGGGCTGGTGAGATGGCTCAGCGGGTTACCCAACTGCTCTTCCAAAGGTGATGAGTTCAAATCCCAGCAACCACATGGTGGCTTACAACCACCCGTAATGAGATCTGACGCCCTCCTCTGGTGCGTCTGAAGTCAGCTATAGTGTACTTATGAATAATAATAAATGAATCCTTGGACCGGAGAGAGCGAGGCCGACCAGAGCGAGCAGGGAGCAGGGTTGACCGGAACGAGGAAAAAAAACAACAACAACAAAAAAAACCACGCCTTTAATCCCAGTACTCGGGAGGTAGAGGCAGGCGGATTTCTGAGTTCAGGGCCAGCCTGGTCTACAGAGTGAGTTCCAGGACAGCCAGGACTACACAGAGAAACCCTGTCTCAAAAAAAAAAAAAAAAAGAAAAGAAATGCTGACCCACCTCACTTGCTTGGTGGGCATTATGTGTCAAAACAAGCAAACATTTTCTCTTTCAGAATTTCACAGGACGCTGTTATAAATGCAAAATGTGCCCTTTCGGTGAGCCTGCTGTCAGAAGGGCAGTACTCCCTGTTTAAGAAGAAAAATTAGGAGGTCACTTGTTTTCAGTCCTTTCTCTAACCCTGTATTTCCCTCCTGCCTCCCATCCTAAGTAAAAACAAGAAACACTAGAAAAAAAAAAAGAAAGAAAGAAAAAGAAAAATCAGGGCTGGAGAGATAGATTAGCCATTAAAGACCAAGGGTTACAACCAAAACCTCAAGAGAAATGACAGTCAGAGTCCATATACTATCAGAACTTGTACTTGAAAACCTAGATCCTTGTGTTTTTTTTCTTTTTAAAAAATTTTATTTTTTGAAATAATTCTTAAGTTTTTAAAATTAGAACATAATTACACCGTTCGCCCTTCCCTTTCCTCCCTCACCCCTCGGGTCTCTCAGCCCTCAGATTTGTAGCCCCTTTTCCTTTTTCTTACACAAGGAAAGGGACCACTTTCAAATGCGGTCTGTTTGCCCTCCTACAAATACCCAGGTGACCTTGCAGATGGGGCTCCAGCTCTGGGGCTCTGCTTTTGAAGCCCACATCCCCGTGCCACACATAGCCTGCACATGCACAAAGGTTTGTCTCCTCTTCCTATTTTCTTCTCTCTCCAGCTTATTTGTTTAGGGAACAAGTCGGGTTCCCTCTAGTGGACAGAATCACTTTGGTTGACTTTCTGTGATGGCTGAGGAGGCCAGCAAGGCCAGGCCTTTAGTATTGCAGGTGTCAACTGTTTCAAGGATAATAAAGTCAGAGGTGGGGATCTCCTAAGAGATTATACATAAAATTATATGTGTGATCACATAAAACGAATGAATGAGTTTTGGAGCAGACGCCTGCTTGGCTTCGCATTGAAGGAACTACTTTAATGTGTTTTCCATGCTCGGCTACTAACCACCGCCCAGCCCCGCACAGAGCACCAAGTCCAGGATGTAGTTCTGTGATAGAGTGCTTGCCTAACATGCAGAAAGCCTTAGGTTCAATCCCCAGTGTTACATAAACTGGGTGTGGTGGTGCATGTCTGTAATCCCAGTCCTGAGGAGATGGATGCGAAACGATCGGAAATTGAAGGTTATCCTTGGCTACATAAGTCTGAGGCCACCCTGGGCTACAAGAGACACTGTTATGCAAGAGTAACCTGAACTTCTGATACGTCTTCCTTTACCTTTGAAATGTGAGGATTACAGGCATGTGCCACCATGTCATTTTAATGTGCCGGTAAGTTTAGCATAGGGGAACTTCCTACCCTAAGCAAGCACTCCACCACGTGAGCTGCAACCCCAGCCCCTCCTTTAAAATTCTAAGTTAAAGTACAGGTGATATGATTCCTTACTTTTTAGTGGTGACATCATACCCAATATTCTGGGTACTTTTCTGGGCCAGGTTCTGTTGGCATCTAGTGGGCACAGGCCAAGGAGGCTACGGGGTAAGTCTCAAAACAGGAAACTGACCATGAAAGTTGTGCCAGTGGGTAGAACCCCTGCTCTGCATAACCCACTTTAAACTTGACTATGCTATCTAAACAGCTGCTTTCTGGATGGGCTTAGCTCTGGCCTCTGATCATTATTGGGCTCCACTTAGTTGAGGCAGTACCCCTGTGTTACACTGAGACATCGCTGTTTTGTAGAATAAGCTCTGGAGGAATCATTACTGGAAGAAGCCAGGTATCCACCCAGAAGCTCCTCTCCTAAGTAATTCTGCTCATGGCTGACTGTTGTCTTCCTTGGAACTTGTTCTGGCTAGGCCTGCGGTCTCTGTGGTAACCTGTTCTGGTGCTCAAGTTTTGTTTTGCTTTATTGGTTGTTGTTGGTGATGGTAGTAGTAGTGTGCTGGAAATTGTACCCAGGCCTTTGTGCCTGCTGGGCAAAAATCTACCACCAAGCCACACATTCCAAGACCAGAATTTTTTTTTAATTAATTAATTTTTAAATGTTCATTGGTGTTCTGCCTGCATGTCTGTGAGAGCGCCAGATCCCCTGGAACTGGAGTTACTGGTGGTTGTGAGCTGCCATGTAGGTGCTGGGAGTTGAACCGGGGTCCTCTAGTAGTACAGTCCACACTCTTTTTTTCTTTTTTTGTTTTTTGTTTTTTTTGGTTTTTTTTTTGTTTTTTTGAGACAGGGTTTCTCTGTATAGCCCTGGCTGTTCTGGCACTCACTTTGTAGACCAGGCTGGCCTTGAACTCAGAAATCCACCTGCCTCTGCCTCCCGAGTGCTGGGATTAAAGATGTGCCACCCCAGTCCACACTCTTAACAGCCATCTCTCCAGCCCCAGAAATGTTTTAAAAGTCTAATCTAAGCTGTTCTTACTACAGACAAGCCTCACTTTTTCTTTTTTTTTTTTTTTTTTTTTTTTTTTTTGGTTTTTCAAGACAGGGTTTCTCTGTATAGCCCTGGCTGTCCTGGAACTCACTTTGTAGACCAGGCTGGCCTCGAACTCAGAAATCCGCCTGCCTCTGCCTCCCGAGTGCTGGGATTAAAGGCGTGTGCCACCACGCCCGGCCTCACTTTTTCTTATTTACTAGAATTTGAACTAGGAAGAAAGTAGCTGAGCATCCTCCTCTCTGTGTTTGCTATAATTTTAATCCTTTTATTAGTTTGCTCCCTTTCCCACTTTAGTATTTTTTTTTTAAATATTTAGCTATTTCTACAAGTATAATCTGAATTTTCTTAGTTGGAAAACCGAGGCTAGAGGCAGGTGCGGCTCTTTGCAGCGCCGGGTTGCTACCTTGAACAGGAATACTTGCTGAGCTATCTGTTATCTCAGCCCTAGTCACCAGGCCCTCCCCCACTGTGTGCCCAGTCCTGTCTGAGCTGGTATTTAGACAATTCCCTTCCCCCAGCACTGACCCCAGTATGCTATTTGCTAGTTGTACCTACTCCATTTGTTTTACTCTCACTGGGCTCTGATTTATTTCCTGCTTGTTTGACATTAATTACATATTTTTGAATCCTTCGTCATCCCCACTGGTGACAGTTTTGTTCTGAGTCTAGATTAGCCTAACCATTACAAGAAGCCCAAGGAGACCAACAATAGGGTCAGTGCTGTAAAAGGCTCAGCCAATAAAGGCCTTTAGCGCAGAAGCCTGATGACCTGAGTCTGATCCCTGGGACCCCTGTGCCGTTGGGAGGGCAGAGCCAAGTGCACAGTGATGTCCTCCGCCTTCCACATGTCTGGTGGACATCATACACTCAAACTATAATAAATGAAATTAAATTTAATAACTAAGGCCAAAATACTCTTCCCATGAACTTGATTCTCTTAGAAGTTTTATGTTCTCTATAGTGGTTGAGTGTCAGAGAAGCAGATCCAATAGAATGTCCACAATAATGGGGAGGTTCTGTGGCTTATGTGTGACCCAGCTAAACTAAACTAGTTACTGAACACTGGAAATGTGGCTTGAAAGACTGAG
>LR749715.1:313711-421211 GCA_902729485.2 Mus minutoides
GCGTGTGCTCTGGCACTGAGAAGCTTACATTTCCTGCTCCAGTCTGTTGACGGTTTTTTAGTTTTTTGTTTTAGATTTATTTTTATTTTATGTATATGAGTCTCTTGTGTGTCTATACACCATGTGTCTGAGGCCAGAAGAGGGCATCAGATCCCCTGGGATCTAACTAGAGTTAGAGCTGGTTGTGAGCTGCCATGTGGGTGCTGGGGATTGAACCCAGGTTCTCTGCAAGAGCAACACGGGCCCTTAACTACTGAGCCACCTCTCCGGTCCATCTGCTGAGTTTTATTTCAGTTAAAACCTTTTGTTTTTTTGTTTTTTGTTTTGTTTTGTTTTGTTTTAAAAAAAACAACCAAAACTCTAGAATCACTTACTTTTCTGACTATAAACTCTAGTTTCAATCCTTGAATAAGGATTTTAGGTCTAAGGAGAAGCAAAAAGAATTGTCTTAAACTGTGAAGACTAAAACAGCCAGTCTGTTGCTGTGCCTGTGCACATAATGGAAAGCCTGGAATTAAAAGTAATGGTGTGATGGTCACACCAGTAATCCTAGCGCATGGGAGGCTGTAGCCGACTGATTGCTGTGTTTGTGGCCACACTGAACTGTAGAGAGAGACCCTGCCTCAAAAGAACAAACCAAACCAAACCAGAAAACAGGGGCCTGGTGATGAATCTTAGTGGGTAAAGACCCCCAGCACCTCATGAACCACATCTGTGATCTGAATACTTTGGAGGTGAAGGAGAGGAAGTAGGGGGCGGCTCGGGGTGGGGGTGGGAGTAGGGGGTTGGGGGGAGGTGGGTCAGAAGTTCAAGGTCAGTCTCAGCTCCATAGCAAGCTGGAGGGTAGCCTGGGACACATGAGACCTTGTCTCAAGAAAGAAAATTGTGTGCTGTGGGTATGGAGTAGTGAACATCTGCCTTTATGGAAATTAGCCTTTATAGTCTCCCTGGCAGCAGAGAATAAGCAACAATGAGCTGATGGGTTTAAAGTTACGTATATGCCTGTATTCCTAGACGTGTGTAAGTCATTCAACTGGAAAGATCATGCAAAGGAAGGAAGAGAGCTTAAGGGAAAGGGGAAGATAATATTGGAGCACACACGTGGCTGAAAGCAGAAGGGGGCTGTCTGGGTGAGGGGAGAAGTGCAGGCAGACAGGGGAGGACAGGGGAGAGGATGAATTAGAACAGCATAAGCTCAGATGCCATGACTAAACCCACCAGGTTGTGTGCTAAATTTCAAAAACTAATTTACAAAAAGATTTTAAAATTTTATGTAACTACTTCTGTGTTGGAACATATCCTTTACGGCAAACTGAAACCATGCTTCTAGTCATCATATTTGACTCAGAATAAACTGTTTCTCATTTTTAAAAAGAAAAGAAAGGAAGAGGAAATGAATAATAAATGAGATAAAACATCCCAGAAAGAAGGCCTGACCACTAGAAAGACGGGCTTGCCAGGAGGTGTCTTGGGTGGAGTTTTCCCTGATAAGAAGGCTGTGACCTGGAAGATGTGGGGAAGGAGAGATGCTATAACCTGCTCCTTCCTAACCTGGTCCTTCCTGGAATGGTCTTTCCTGTAAACTGTAGAAAACCCTGTGCAAGTAAAGGCTCCCCCCGTTTCACCCGAAGCAAAAGTGCACCCGATGCCATGCCCAGCAGCAAATCCTCTCGGAACAGGTTTGTGTTGTGAGGAAACTGGAGCCTCTGTCGTTTATCAGGGAAGAATCATGGAGGGAAATCTCTCCTCGGCTGTGAGTCAGCGGTGCCCGACTTAGTTACCTTTCATCACAGTGATAAAATGCCCCAACCAGCCACTCAAGCCCTTTCATTCTGCTGTCTTTCCTTGATACTGTAATGGTGCTCATGAATGTCCAGGCTGATGCTCTTAAAATATCAACAATACCAAAAAGAGAGGCAAACACCGGGTCCTTATCCGACTGAGCTCCAAAGCCGTTGTCTGGCTCCAGGCTGTGATGGGGAAGCACAATGACTTGGTGACTTCGGCAGGTGTGGAATCACCACTGATCTCAGATCTGGGAAAATCACTGTAACCTCACAAGCAGGTTCAACAAGTATGTCAAACAGCCAGTCAAAGACCTAGAATATCAGCCACACGATCCCGTCAATTCAGTTCCATTGTCACCTCAGATGGCATCATGGGCCATGAAGAAGCAAGACAAACGCACACGGGGTGGGAACACCCTGGAGTCCTTTCTCTAGGGTTGTTATACGTATAAATGAGATGCCTGAGTGGCAGACATAAAATGAATGAAGAGAAGAAAAAAAGCAGCTTACAGGCGAACGTGAAAGGGACTGTTTGGCAGGGAACACATTGTGGCGGGAACAGGAAGCTGGCTTTACATGTACACTCAGGAAGAAGAGTGTGCACAGGAAATAGGCCTTGTTCTAGGTGTACCTGAGTCCTAGTTTCCTGTGAAGGTGAGAGTCTACCTCCTCGAGCAGCAGCAGCAGCAGCAGCAGCAGCAGCAGCAGCAGCAGCAGCAGCTGGGGACCATTACCTAACTAAGCGAGCCTGCGGGTGTTGGGGCATGTCACATCCGACCCCAGCAGTGCAGTCTTGAGCCTTCTGCTCTCCATCCTCCCAACAGGGAATCGGGCTGCACTCAAACTGGCTTCTTACTGGTGGTGGGAACAGAAGGGTGTTGCCCAGGAGGGCTCGGGTGAGAAAGTAATGCATCTAGACCTGTGACTAGCATGGAGAGCAGCAACTGAGCCCTGAGCTAGAGGCAGAATCGAAAGGTCCTCAGAGGAGCCTGTACTGCTCCAGATCCAGGTGACACGTTTACTGAAAGGTTTGGTCAAGNAGCATAGGACTCAGCACCAGGTCTACCAGAGATTTCCTCCCAGCTCAAGGTGTTTGCAGTGTGGAACGACAAATGCTTAAGTAGAAGACTCAGGAGTGTGCCCAAACTGACAGGGGCAGGGTGAAGAGTTAAGTCTTTTCGGGGTTGTAGTCAAGTGGCGAGGGGGGATTTTCACCCCTTTGAAGATAGGGGACCTAGCAAGGGAAGGTTGGAACCTAAAAGGGAGTTTGGAAATTAATGCTGTCTAACTTTGTTTTCTCCCTTGGCCATGCACCTAGCGTGTGTCAGTTCCTAGAGCTGTGTCAGAGTCCAGACGGTGGCTTTGGAGGGGGCCCTGGTCAGTACCCACACCTCGCACCCACGTATGCAGCCGTCAACGCGCTGTGCATCATCGGCACGGAGGAAGCCTATAACGTCATTAACAGGTGAAGCTGCGGGCCTCGGGGGTGGAGACTCCACGAGGGTCCACTACCGTATGGCACTGACCGCTGCCCTTTCTGCCCTCTCCCCGTATCCTCAGGGAGAAGCTCCTTCAGTACTTGTACTCCCTAAAGCAACCCGATGGCTCTTTTCTCATGCACGTCGGAGGTGAGGTGGATGTAAGGTGAGTGGATGGTTGCACCCATGGCTGCCAAAATGTACCTATTCTTAGAGCTGCTAAGCCTCAGAATCATGGTAAAGTGCTTCTTCGTCCCGTACACCGACGTGAAAATGTTGTGTCCCTGGCACTGTGTCATGGTCATTGCTAATATGACACTAATCTCTCGGCTTCTTTCATGTAAATGTCAGAATATGAGTTGGATAAAAAAATCAAATGCGTTTGATTTAGAAATACAAAATACATTTGTTTGGTGTAAAATAGTTTACTATAAGTAATTATATAGTATAATATAAGCTTTCCCCTCTCTTGGGGAAATAAGTCTAGAGTAATTCTGTAAATACCTTCTGGTTGCATTTGATGAAATCCTGAGGGTGCTGAACACTCAAGGCACAAGAGAGTTCCTCTGTAGGGTTCAGAGTTCCTTGTGGGCCGGTACACTGAAGTGGGGAGCACTTGAACCGACTGTTGGATACCATTGGTACCTGCTGACTTAAACCTCGTATTTTACTCAAGAAGTATATCTGACTAGATATGGTGGTCTGTGATCAACATCTCAGCTCTTGGGAAACGGAGGCAGGGGGATCAGGAGTTCAAGGTCATCCTTGGCTATATAAGGATTTCGAGGCTAGCCTGGGCTACATGACCCTGACTGGATTCAAAAGAAGAAAAGGGAAAAATAGATATACTGGGCTGGAGAGATGGCTCAGCGGTTAAGAGCACTGACTGCTCTTCCAAAGGTCCTGAGTTCAATTCCCAGCAACCACATGGTGGCTCACAACCATCGGTAATGGAGTCTGATGCCCTCTTCTGGTGTGTCTGAAGACAGCTATAGTGTACTCATATAAATAAAATAAATCTTTTTTTTTAAAGGTAACGTTATGAAAAGAAAAAAAAAATAGATATACTAATTAGACCAGCAAGTAGCTTCCTGACCTGTGGGCAGTCCATCAATGAGGCATATAAAGAATTTGCTAGCCGGGCGTGGTGGCACACACCTTTAATCCCAGCACTAGGAAGGCAGAGGCAGGCGGATTTCTGAGTTCGAGGCCAGCCTGGTCTACAGAGTGAGTTCCAAGACAGCCAGGGCTACACAGAGAAACCCTGTCTCAACAAAACAAAACAAAACAACACAAAACAAAAAGAATTTGCTAAATAAGTACTTTCTTGAATGCAGTGGGTCATTGAGATTGTATATTATTTAGTCTGGGAAAAATACATTTTTGGGAGGAGGTGAAGTTTTTATATCAAAATGATAGCGCTATCTTTTGTGTGGGTTTTGTTTTGTGACAGGGTCTATGTATCCCTTGGATGGCTTGGAACTTACTGTGTAGGCCTGGGTAGCCTTGAACTCATATAGAGATCTGCCTGCTCCCCCAAGTGTCTGGCCTCACAGTGGATTCTTGAGCATGTTCTTCACAGTGATGTGCTAGCTGTGTAGCTTTCGGCGTAAGTGTTACACTTTTGCACTTTTGGCACGGTTAGCATGGTATCTAACTCACAGGTAAAAGCATTTATATCATAAGCTTGAGGACCTAGGTTTGGTCCCTGGTAGAAGGAGAAAACAGACTACACAGAGTTGCCCTCTGACCTCCACACATGTGCTGTATGTAGGTGCACACCCCACCTGCCATCATCGACATGTGGTGATGATGGTGATGATGATTTTAAAACAATCTCAAAGAAATTAGGCCAACCAGATAGGCCTCCTGCTAAGCACTAGTGGCTGAGGTCTGGAAATACAGGTCTGTTTTGAAGTCCTGAGCAGTTACTACACCAGGAGCTGACAGGAGATTTTGAGAACAAGCTCAGTGGATTTCTGATAGCATCTAATTTCACCTAGTGACACAGTACCAGGCTGTTATGATGCAGCTTCGGCGCCCCTCCAGGAGAGTGGCTTATGTTGTCAGTTGTCTCCTGAGTCCCTGGATTCACTGTCAGGCTGCTTTGGCTGAATCAGGTGTAGAGACTTCCTTACCTGCTCTCTTCGTTAAGGTCTGTGGCTGTGAAGAGATGCTATGACCTCATCAGCTCTTTCTTTTTTTTTTTTTTTTTTTTTTTTTTGGTTTTTTGAGACAGGGTTTCTCTGTATAGCCCTGGCTGTCCTGGAACTCACTTTGTAGACCAGGCTGGCCTCGAACTCAGAAATCCACCTGCCTCTGCCTCCCGAGTGCTGGGATTAAAGGCGTGCACCACCACGCCCGGCCTCATCAGCTCTTTCAAAGGAAAACAATAAACCGGGGCTGGCTACAGTTCAGTGGTGTAGTCCATTATCGTCATGGCAGGAAGCATGGTGGTGTACGGGAAGAGCTGGTGCAGGAGAGTAACTGAGAGTTCTACCTCCAGATCAGCATGCAGCAGGAAGAGACTGAGATACTGGGCTTCTGAGACCTCAAGTCCCTAGTGATGTATGTCCTCCAACAAAACCACGCCCACTCCAACAAGGCCACACCCTTTTATTCAAACTACCACACCTGCCTTGACTTTAGGCCAGGGCTTCATTAGAAGCTGCACTGTTGATAGAGAATCGTAGCAGCTTGCAAGGGAGTTTAGTTTTTATTAATTAATTGAGGCTGGGCATGGTAGCGCACACAGACCATCCAGCATTTAAGAGGCTGAGGCAGGAAGAGAGTGAATTCAAGATCTGCCTGGCCTACATCCAGAAATGCTATGTCAGAACATCCCAGCACTCCAGAGGCAAAGGCAGGCAGATCTTTATGAGTTCCAGGCCAGCCAGGGTACACAGAGACCTTGTCTGGAAAGACCAAATGACATCAACAACAACAAAAATTAGAAAGAAAGAAACTGGATGAGACTATGCACAAGCAAGCAAGTCGTGGCAAGGTCTCCGTGGTGTCTCCTTAACACACTACTTCTAGTTAGGATTCTCTAAGCTTCCAAAATGCAGCCTTTTTCTGTGTTCCTGTTCGTATGTGCTAGGCAAATGCAGGGAAACTTCTCCAGTCAGTTCTGTGTGTTCCATTAAGGAGCACCAGGCCATCCTCCTGGAACAGATCTGCCATGGAGCCTACAGTTGTCATTTACATGACAGTCTCCCCGTTGTGTCTGGCTCCTAGAACATGACTCAGGAGAGAAAATCGAAACCAGAGACAGTTTATCACTTAGAGAGCAGCCTATTCCAGTGCCTGATCAGACAGAGATGGGCTCTCGATCCTGGGCGCCTAGAACAACTCCTGGTAGTTCCTAAGAGTGTCTTACTCGGGTGTTGATAGCTTCTGGGTACCTCAGAAACCTGCGATTAACAGCTAAGGAAGGAGCCACTGGTAGCTGGGCCTGGCCTGTAATCTCAGACGCCTCCTCAGAAGACTGAGCAGAATTGTAAATTAAAGGCCAGCCTAGCAACTGTGAGATCCTGTCTCAAAATCAAAAGCAAAATGGAAGTTTGACATGCAGCTCTAACTTAGAGCATTTACTTCATGTATCTGAGACACCGGATTCAATCCCTAGTACCGGAAAAACAAACAAAGAAAGGGGCCACTATTTATTCAATTTTATTTATTCATTTATTCATGAATTAACTATGAAATGTATAGTCCTCTCTGGGAAGAGAGGAGAGACAAGTGATAGAGCAGGATGTGGTCAAGGATGAGCAGTTAGCTGAAAGCTACCGAGCTGTAGGAGGCCTGCGGGCACCAGGGAACAATGAGCTGGGCAGGCTGGGGACCGATGGAGGAGACTGAGCTCTCATTACAGAGGCTGGCAAATAATTTCATACGGGTTTTAGGTAGGCAGTGATATGAGCTGACCTGCACTCTCCTAGTTCTCTGGTTGCATTGAATCAATTATGGTGTTCCAGTCATGTCCTCTGGTTTCTGGGCTGGAAGGAGGGGGGCAAACAGAAGGTTAATCCAGTTGATGACAATGGCTTGGGTTTGGGTGACAGTGGTGAAGCGAGGACAAAAGCAGACAAGCCTGAGAGCCGTGGTGCTGGGAATGGGGACGGGAAGAAGTCACATAGAAAGTTGTACCTGGTTCCCTCCCCAGCTCTGTGTGTGACCTGGGACTTGTGGTTTGGGTGTCTGTTGTGTGACTTTTCTTGGGAGTCTATTTCTGGCCATCTCTGATAGAGAGGACATTAAGAGGTCAAAGAAAATTTCATCCAGGTCCTGCTTGGTGAACCATCGAATGCACTGGAGTTGTCCACAGAGTATGGGAGACACGGGCAGCTGCATCAACAAAATCCACGGGTGACGGTCATAAAAGCTTCGTCGTTGGAGTTCCTGTCCCCAACCAATCTTGCACATCCTATGTTCTCTAAAGCCACAGGTAGCTGAGTCAGTCAGGAAGGAGTGAGAGGCTGGAGTCTCAGCTGAAGAGCTAAACACCCTCCTCTCCCCTTTCTGAGTGTCACATAGGTAATCAACATTTCGAGATGATGACATGTCATGTCATGCCTAGGAGGACAGAATTCCACAACACTCCACCCCTTCTCCTGGGTTTTGTATTGTTATATTCTCTTCTGCAGTGATCCCTGAACCTTGGAGTTATATGGATGTATGATTATTTGCTGAGCACTGGGTCGCTGTATCCCAGCAACAATACAGAGAGCACAGCAAGATGTTTTCAACAATTTGACCAATTATGAGTCTCTCAGGTAACTTTTGTTTAGACAAATGCGTAGAAGGTAAACTGGTAACAGATAAAGATACACTATTTAACAAAACAGTAGCAGTAGCCTTCCTGCCTGCACAGTTTTTTTTTTTTCCTGTTTTACAATACAAAGCATAGTTTCCCTCCATTGATAAGTTGTTGGTTGTACCCAAAACAGATGTGCCATTCACCAGCAGGCACATTGTGCCTGTCATGTTGATGACATTAACACACAGAGTGCACAGCCAAGCAGGCCTGTTGGTGACAGTTTTCTCTCAGCAGCCAGCATAGAGTCTTGTAGCACCACGAAAAGCAACCAGTGAGCTTCTCATTCAATCCCAGCCTGATTCCTCCAGGTTCTGCAAGCCAAGCATGCGGTATTTCAGCAAGAGGATCTTACCATTTACTTACGTACCATTAATATGGAGCCTTTAGCAATATAGCCTGTGTAATGGGACTTTAGGGGTCTCCCTTGCCAGTAACATAGGGAGATACCCCTACACCCAGGATACACTCTTTACCTGCTGTTTCTCTGTTCTTCTAGGTGCTTTTCCAAATCTGTAGAGTCTAGAGGTTAACAGTGTATCCTGTAACATTGTCAAATGTAGAGCTTCTAGAGGTTAACATTGTGAAAAGGAACTCTTTGCACAAAGTGGGGACAGGAGCTCCAAATGCCTACCACGGGCAGCTATTCCAAGCAAGTGAGACTAGGTTTTAGGATTTAGTGGCTAGGGAAATATTTTTTTAAAACTCTTAGTGAGATTCAAAAGATCCCATTGCTTTCTTTGTTTGAGACAGGGTTTCTCTCTGTAGCCGTGGCTCTCCTGGAACTCACTCTGTAGACCAGGCTGGCCTCAAGCCTGCCTCTGCCTCCTGAGTACTGGGATTAAAGGCGTGTCTGACTTTCATCCCTTTGCTTTTATAAGTAGTTTCTTCCAAAGAGCAATGTTGGACGCAGCAGCGCATGTGGGAGGCATGACCTTATTTAGCTCACTGTATCCACAGTCATTGTCCATGAGCCAACTTACTTCCTGGTCTTGGGGTACTTCCATAGGTCACATGCACGCCCACCCACGCCTGGTAGGCCTGATAGAATCACCTTGTGCTATACTGCCCAGCCTGGGGCCAGGAGGTAGCAGTACTGCACTCTTGCTTACCACACCTGCCGCTTGACTGGGCTTCCTGGGTTTGGCAAGCTCCAGGCCAGCACTGATCCTACCGCCTTGCCATCATCAGGCACAGCTGGCTGTTCCAAGTGTCCTGGGTTGGGTAGAGAATCTCTACTCCCAGTGTATTTTCAAGGGAAAAAATGTTCCGAGCATAGTAGGGATAATTGTCCACCCCAGCAAGATTTTTACTTACATCCCTCTGTCTTTGTATCAGTCCACTGATGCTCATTGTCCTTGGTGATCCTCAGGGCAGCTGGGAATTAAGGCAGCTCATGGCTCTGGCTTCTCTGCACATTAGAAGAGCGCCGGTAAATCCTCAGTTCAACACAGGGCATTTAGTTCCCCTGCAAGGCCTTTGTATGAGCAGCATTGGCCACCACGTTAGGGAAGTGGCTGTGGCAGTTCTCACCCTCAAGGCTCCTTCCCTCATAACAGTGGGCACACTGGGGTCACTGCCCTCTTCCACTTCTTTAGGGAACGGCTGTTCTAGCAGATCTCAGCCTTCCTAACGCTGCGACCGACCATTTAATGCAGGTCCTCATGCTGTGGTGACCCAACCTTAACATTATTTTTGTTGCCTCTTCATAGCTGTGATTTTGCTGCTGTTATGAATTGTATTACAAATATCTGTGTTTTCTGATGCTCTTAGGTGAGCTCTGTGGAAGGGCTGTTGGACCCCCAAGGGGGTCTCGACCTACAGGTTGGGAAACACTATACTAGAAGCTCACAGTGTATTTGATTTTCTGTCACTTTTTTTACGAACTCCATGTGAACACAGATTTTGCCTCATTTCTTTCAAGTGACCCAGACACGAACAGGCCGTTGTATCTGGCTTTTCTTTATCGAATCTCCTCTTGATGGCTTTAGCCCTTTACAAACCAGATGGATGTGCCAGTCTAAATTACCCAGGTCCACCAGCACCTCTCCTTCCTCATAGAGATCATTACCCAGCACTGACACTGGCAAACCTGTCCCAAGGCACCCACTGCTTTACCATCCTTCTTAACTCCCTGCTGAACCCAAAGAACTCTCACATGCTCCTCTCTCTCCCAGGCCTCCTTCCCTCGCTATCATTTCTACCTCGTTTCCCCGTTTGACTCTTTCTACGTGTTCCAAACTCTTGGATTGCAGAGGGTTATTTGTACAGATCCAATTTACACTTTCCCCTTGTTTGCCCCAGCCCTAAGCAGTGGCAAGCTAGCACCTCTGCCGCTTGTCTTTATCTAGGCTAGGGCATCCTGCTGGAAGGCTAACATGGAGTACAACACCCACGTGTCCCATTCCCACTCTAACTCCTCCCTCCCGTGAGCAGACCCTCTGGGCAGACAGCTCAGTTTCAGCTGCGGGTCTCTGGCTGCAGTCTTGGTTTTCTTGGCTGTCCTATTCCATCTGTACATAGAGGTGTCAGGGATGGTACTATATTCTTGGGTCCATCAACCATCAGAGGGTGTCTCTAATACAGACATCAAGAAGCCTGTCACCCTGTGTCACATCAAGGAGTATAGAGGAGGACAGTTGCCCTGGGATCTCCCCTGCAGACTTTGGGTTAGACAGCTCAGCTTCTGTTTCATGTCTTACATCAGTATGGAGGAACCCCTACTTGCATGGAGACATCTTATCCAGACCACATGGGGAAAGAAGGCCACATTGGAGCACCCCCTGTATGCTCTCCTCTCAGATGGCTCAGCCTCAGTTGCTAGCCCATCTCCTTTAGCAGAGGCCTTGTAACCCCCAATTCATCTCTGGTTCCATTCATCCCCTGCCCAGCCACTAGTTGCTGATCGCCTTGTCCTAGGAGGCGAAGTTCTGTCTACCCTCCGTAGATCGGGCAATAACAGGCCAAAGAAACAATTTAGTCATGATAGCTGCCTCATTCGAATCCTCACCCCAGGCAATCTTCTACCTCCTACATACTCTCTAGCACCTAAGACCATGTACAGCTCAAGTCAGGATTACATACACCTAGCAGGGAAGCAGGTTTCAGAAAAGGGGTGGCCGGTGTCTCCAATAAGGGTCTGATGCCCCGCCCCCACTCTCCTCCTACACAGGAATATTAATAGACACTATCTTCTGAGGAGCTATTGAAGTCATCACAACTGCTCTGATTTCAAGACTGTAGCAGCCACGTCACAACCCGGAGGACAGAATTCCACAACTGCCTCCCCTGTCAGTTCTGATGAAAGGCAGACTGCATTACAGGCCCCCTCCCTGTCTCATTAGGATTCAAGAGCCTCTGAAAACACTGTGGGGGCCTTTGTGAGTAGCTCAAGGCCTGGAGGAAATTAGATCATACCTTCAAAGTTAGCATATGGTAAACGACAGCATTTGGCCCTCTCCGGCACACTTGACTCTTGTGCACTTAGGATGCCTGCTGGCGCAGCTCAGCTTCTGCTGTGCCTTTGGCTGGTGGGAGCCTGGCCAGTCATAATGCTGATAGGGAGTCGTGCCCATGGCTTCTGCAGAGATTTCTGTAGAGTGCCTCAGTAAGTTTAGCTTCATGTTAAGTCTATACACAGAATAAGATGGGAGCCAAGCATCCTTCCCTCTCCTGTTCTTTCTGAGCTCTTAGAGACAGGATTTGTAAGTAGAATTCAAAGAAATAATTTTTGTCTTTCCATGGTGGGTATTGGAAAAGACTGTATGGATGTGTTCCATGACAGGTAGAGAAGATGAATGTCCTGAGACTTACGACTGAACAAATAGAATGACAAGATTATCTCAAATCAAACGGATATATTTTATTTTATTTACTCATTTTCAGATAGCTGGAAATAGAGCCTAGTAGAGGAGAATGTTCATGGCGTGTACACAGCCCTAAGTTAGATCCCCAGAACTACCCTGCTGGAAAGACGGATTGCTACTTTTTTATTTTTTTCCAATTGAAACAGTATCTCATGTATCTCAAGTTGAGGATGACCTTGAACTTGTGATTCCCCTGCCTCTGCCTCTTGAGTGTTGAGATTAGGGCATACACTACCATGACCAGTTTGGGGGATCAAACCTAGGGCTTTGTGCAGCATGCTTGTCCGAAGCACTGTTCCTACTTTTTTTTTTTTTTCCTGAAAGGTGTGTTTCTGTGTGTCTGGTGACAGCGCTTGAAATCAAAACTCTTTTCTCTAGAGGCATAAGGATGTACCTATTCCTTGTGTGGCTCAAGCAGCTATTAGAGTTTGGTGGCCTGCTTTGGAGTACGTCTGTTGGAGGAAATGTAGAGCTAACCTTTCACATGCATCCCTAATCCAGATAGAGGTCCTGAGTTTGCAGCAGTGAGATATCCGAACAACCCTCATCAACACCAGATGAGATGTGGGAGCCGTGGTAGGTCTTTGGAAAAAGGGCTCAATCTATTTTTGAGATGAATTGATATGGCCATTAATTCTGAGGTTGTAGTATGCCTGTGCGGAGACAGAGAATGTCATGTTCCTTCACTGAAGCCATGTTGTGAGCAACTCTATCCAGACAGAATGTCACACCTCTCGGAGACCCAAGAAGAATAGCTGTGTGCCAAGAGCGAGATGTGACTGCAGTAATGTACCCAGGCATTTTTCTGGGCCTCGTTCTGGCTTTTCCTTGGAGCCTAATGTGTTTCCCTGCGTTTCTGTCTTTGCAGGAGCGCATACTGTGCTGCCTCGGTAGCCTCTCTCACCAACATCATCACTCCAGACCTCTTTGAAGGCACGGCCGAATGGATAGCCAGGTGGGAGAAATCACGTGGTCCCCAGTCCTCAGAGAGCTAGCAGTCAAGAAACATAAAAAACTTGAAAGTCCAGAAGGGAATGCAAAATTAAAAGAGCTGTCTTAGGAGTTAGTTCTGTGCCCTTTATAAGTACTTGTATTTATAAGTATTTTTAGACTTCCATTAATGCTATGTTATAGTTTATATTGGCATAGATCAAACCCTTTGGTGAGTAGCCTTGGTGAGAGTATGTCTAAATTGATTAAAGCAGTTTGGCAATATCTCAAAACAGCCTTGCTTAGAAAACCCAGGAACTTCACTCCTACAGAAACTCACCCACGTGCATGAAAGAGACAAAGACTCATTTATAAGAACAAAACACTGGAAACTGGACTGGGTGTGGTGGCCCTCAGTACCCACAAGGTGATCACAGCATTCAGGAGGCTGGGGTAGGAGTTCAAGGCCATCTTTAGCCCTATCCTGAGTTTCAGGCTAGCCTAGACTACAAGAGACCCTTTTAAAAATAGAAACTGCTGGGCGTGGTGGCGCACGCCTTTAATCCCAGCACTTGGGAGGCAGAGGCAGGTGGATTTCTGAGTTCGAGGCCAGCCTGGTCTACAAAGTGAGTTCCAGGACAGCCAGGGCTGTACAGAGAAACCCTGTCTCGAAAAACCAAAAAAACCAAAAAAAAAAAAAAAAGAAAGAAACCAAAATGCACATGTTTTTGTGTGTGTGAGTGTGTATTTGTGTGTGGGGGGTGTGAGTGTGTGTGTATTTGTGGGGATGTGTGTATGAGTGTATTTGTGTGTATGTGTGTATGTGTGTGGGTGTGAATGTGTGTATGAGTGTGTGTGTTCTAGGTCACCCCACCCTGCTTTAGATCTAGACAGACTGCTCTCAGCTTGATGCACAGCAGGCATCTAGAAACTTCTTTTCAGCATGAAATTCACTTCATTTGTCTGCTTTGTTGGAGCCCTGTTTTATTATTATTATTCATTTTAATAAAGTATAATACTCCCGAAGTTCTCAGAAAAGGACACCTAGGAAATGCATTTTTAAGATCCTGCATGCATCTTTATTTGCAAGGCTGCTTGTTGGTCCGTCTGGTTGGAGATTAATAAGTGGGCAGTGGTGTAGACTGTTTTATCTGAGTTCTGTAAGCGTTGCTTCATTGTCTTCTGTCTTTCCATGTCCCCGTCAGTGGATCTGATTTCCACACTAACAGTCTTTGAGGACACAGTAGAGAGATGGTGGAGCTTTGAGACTGAAACTGGACATTCCCTGGATCTGGCTCTTTATAGTGCTTTGTTTCTCGGTTGAGAGATCCCATCTTTTTATATCCCATTCTTCCCAGTATGCTTTTCTTCACTTCTGTGGCAAATAGGTAATTATATCTGAGTAGAAACCCTTAGGGAACCGGCGCAGAAGCATGTGCTGGTCCCTACTACTCCAGAGCATAATGCAGAAAGATCCATTGAGTCCAGGAATTCAAGACCAACAGGTCTGGGCAATATAGTGAGGCCCTGTCTCATAGGGTGGTGTGGGTGGGTGTATATGTCGTTCAGTTATTAAGAACACTGCCTGTTCTTCCAGAGGACCAGGGTTCAATTCCCAGCAACTTCATAGTGGCTCACAGCTGTACGTAACTTGATTTCTGGGGGAATCCAATATCTTCTAAAGGCCTCCATGGGCATGTGGTATGCATGTGGTGTACAGGTTATGCATGTTAGGCAAACACCCATACGTGTAGAATAAAATAATCAAATAAAAAATGTAAAGCCCACGTGTAGGTCTTTTCAGCCCGTGAGTATTTTGAAATGGACGTGTCTCATTTTCCTGGGTGTTGGTGTATGGAGTGGCTTTAGATGGTGTCCTAGACATGGTGGCTGGTGTATTGTTGAGAATGGATTCTGCTAGATTGCTTCAAAGGATGTTTTTGTTTTTAGCAGACAAGCCACTTCGTCAGACTCCCACTGTAAACTTCAAACAGTGCTCTGCCCTGCCGTGGGTGGCGGGCGGCTCAGATCTCAGATCGGTTTTGATTCCAAGCTGCTCGGTTTGCCCAGTGTATGTGCTTTCAACGGAGAAACTTGAGCTCAATTTGGGTTTTTCCATCTCTGACTCTCCTGGCTTGTCCTCACTTTCTAGTAGCCTGTTTTTTCCTGCTAAAGATGGTGGCTTTCTATTAGATTTAGCTGCCCTGCCCTACCCTAAGACCCAGGCTGCCACTGCCACCAATAGGGTACTAAGGCCATCCCCTGGACAAACCAAAAGGAAAAGAGAAAGATGGGGATTGTATAGAAGGGGAGCAGCTCTCTGCTGTTGTTGGCTCTAAGTTTTAATGCCACGTTGAACTCCCTGTGCCTTTCCTTAGCCGGCCAGGCCTTGGAGATGTTCTGCACTGCGTGGGAGTGTCTAGCCCAGTCTTCAGGAGGACTTACTAGTAGGACGCTCTCGGAACATGGGGATCTGACTGAGCCAGTCAATTTATCACTAGCTTTGTGCCTTGGACACATCATTTCATTTCTTTGTGTGGAATGATGGGATGTTAAACTGTATACACATCTAGAACACACTAGATTCAAGTGAGTTAGCCTGTGGTGGTAACCGTAGTGCGTGCCTGCCACCATGCCAGACCATCAGGATGCCCAGGCGAGAACCTTTGTTGGTGCTGTGTGGAAATATCCTGATGGTAAATATTGGTGTGGATCAGTTTCCCTGTGTGGTAGGCACTCAGCAGGACTCCCACTTAGAAGCATACGTTTCAGGACCAAGAAATCGCCTTGCAGTATTTCTTTAGCAACTTCTTTATTTTTATTTTTGAAACAAGGTCTCAGTGTGATCCCAAGGCTGACCAGTACCGTTGGCCATCTTGCCTTGGGATCACAAAAAAAAAGACTTTTATCAAATTTGTTCTTAGACAGTTTGTACATATTTATAGTGCATTCTGACTCCTGTCACCCACCCTCTTCTATCCCCCCCATCCCCCACCCTCTCTTATCTCCACTCCACCTATTCCCCACCTTCTCTCCAAGTCCCTTTCTCACATTGATGTCTTTTTTGTTTCGTGACTCAGTGAGTTCCCAGGGTCGTCTGTGTGACCACAACTTTGGGGATATCCACTGGATATCCACTGGGCTCCTCAATAGGTACACAGCTCAAGACAATGGTTGTTCCTCCCCTGGACTCCATCAGTAGCCACTAGTTCAGTTGGGAAGGGTAGGGCCTGGTAAGCTCCTCCCGAGCCCTGTCATAGCATTGCTCAGTCCTGGGCAGGTCCTGTGAAATCGTGACTGCAATGGCTGCGTTTGCCTCTCAGTACTTCACAGCCGCCCTCAGATGGTCTCTGAGCTGTAGAGGCCCAGCATCAATGTCCTACCAAAGAAAGAGTGCCCCACACGGATTCCCAGCACCTCGGCCAGCCATACATGTCTGCATTCACCACCGCTAACCAAGACCTAATGGTTTTTAAAGCCCACTGCGGGTCTGTTCTCTATCTCTTAACTTTTTCATGTGTTTTCCAAGAACTTGCCTTACCATTTACCATTTACCATTTTCATCCTTCTGAAGTTTTATTCTCCAGGCTTATTTTTAATTTTCCAGAGTTTGGGTTTCCCCCCTGAATACTTATTTTTTATATTCTCTGCTGATCCGCTCTGTCACCTTTCTTCCTTCACACGGTGTTATCTAAGATAAGACTGTAAGGGGCTGCAGAGATGGCTCAATACTCTTCCAGAGGCTATGGGCTCAACCTCAGCACTCACATAGCAGCATTCCAGGGGATCTGACTCCCTTTTCTGGCCTCCACAGGGACTGCACATGGTATACAAGCATACATGCAGGCAAAACATCCATACACAAGAAATAAATAAAACTTTAAAATAAGATAAGATGCAACTTTAAGCAGTTTTCTTTTGGGCCCAGCTTGTCTCCTCCCCCTTGCCTTTGAGGCTGGGTCTCTCTTCCATATGGAGATGTGCCCCCTGTATCTGGTGCTTGGCAACCCTATTCATGCTGTGTCTGATACTAAAAGGCTGGCAGAGCCTGCACCCAAGCTGAGTTAAGACCTAGCTGGTTTTCAGGGAATTCTCCAGTATCAGTATCTGAAGTGCTTTGTTATTGAGCTTTCAAATTCCTGCCTAGGGTGTGAACCTTGCAGGCTTCTTATGAATTACAAGTAGGGAAAAGGTGAGGTATTTGGGCCCTGAGGTGGCCTCCCACTGATCCCTCCTGCTTTCTGCTGTAGAAGCTGGGATTCAGCACCCTCCTTCCTTTTGGTAGAAGCATGGATTTTAGAGATAGATAAATAGACAGACAGACAGACAGACAGGGAGAGACAGAGGAAGATGTAGAGGCAGAGGGAGGGAGAGGAGAAAGGAGAGAGACAGAGAAGAGGGAGAGAGAGAGAGGAGACTGGGTCTGGCATGGGGTTTTGAAACCTCAAAGCTCATCCCCTGCGACACACCCACACCTCCTAATCCTTCTCAAACAGTGCCATGCCCTGGGACTAAACATTCAAGTATTTGAATTTATAGGGGCCATTCTTACTTAAACCACCATAAAAATCAAGCATGTTCCTGCTCTTGGCTGCTGCTGCTTCTCTGCCACCGGCCCAGAACCGAGGAAGGTTTCTCTAACCACCCTGTTAGATCTGTTAGCCTCTGTACTTGTCGGTCAGCTTTTAGGATTTTGCTATTGCTAGCCTGTGCTCATGTCGTCTTCTGCTGTCTTTATCCTAGCTGGTATTTGGGTTTTTTTTTTGTTTGTTTTTCGAGACAGGGTTTCTCTGTATAGTCTTGGCTGTCCTAGAATTCACTCTGTAGACCAGGCTGGCCTCGAACTCAGAAATCTGCCTGTCTCTGCCTCCCGAGTGCTGGGATTAAAGGTGTGTGCCACCACTGCACAGCTGTTTATGCATTTAAATCCTCTTGCTTCTGTTTTATTGGGCTATAGCATTCAGTCCTTTGTGTTGTCCATTATGTGTGTTTGTGGGTGTGGGTGTGTTGAAGACAGGGTCTTGGGCAGCTCAGGCTGGGTTTGAATTTGCTATATAGTTGAGGCTGGCATGAACTCTGATTTTCTTCCATCTATCAGTGCTGGGATTACAGGCATGTGCCACCATGGTCATTTCCTAAGAGTTTTATTAGCTGAAGAAAAGCAAGGTGCAGAGAGGGTGTATCATATGCTCCTATTTGTATAAAAACCAAGGGAAGGAAAGCAGAACATATATCTGTAGTATATGTGTGTGGTGTGTGTGCATGTAGTGTGTGTGTATGTACAGTGTATATGTATATGTGTATATGTAGCATGTGGGTGGGGTGGGGTGTGTGTGCATGTAGTGTATGTGTGTACTATGAATGTACTGTGTGTATATATGTGGGTGTATATAGTGTATATAGTATGTGGGATATATGTGTGTATAATATGTGTGATGTATGTGACTGAGACACAGATACAGACTGAGGCACAGAGACTGATAGGTCTCTGCTAGTAATGGGAACTAGGGGTTGAGAATGGGCAGGAAGTTTCTTTGTAGTGTTTGTTCTTTCACACTCTTAGAAGTATAAAAAATTTTATTATTACCTTTTCAGCTGAAGCAAAGATTAGTTTAACAGAGAAAGGAACTTGGTCCCTTGCGAACTTGTCACTCACCTTACTTTTCAGACCTGAGTGCTTTCTCTAGTCCAAGTAGCCAGGTGCACTGGCAATCTAAAATGAGGTTCCTGTTTGGGTGGTGATGGAGGATGAAGGACAGACAGACTGGTTTCCCTGAGCCTGAGTTATCTCAGAAGAAAGCCTGTGGGCTTTCCAGACTCCAGGCTCCTATGGGGAGGGGCTTGGAGGTCCTGTCAGCACCTGTGATGTTCCACTGTGGCAGAGAAGTGTGACTTTAGGAAATGCATCTTGTTAGTGTCACTTAAAAATACATTTAGGGGCTGGTGAGATGGCTCAGCGGGTAAGAGCACCCGACTGCTCTTCCGAAGGTGATAAGTTCAAATCCCAGCATCCACATGGTGGCTCACAACCATCCATAACGAGATCTGGCGCCCTCTTCTGGAGTGTCTGAAAACAGCTACAGTGTACTTACATATAATAAATTAAAAAAAAATACATTTAAAGCTGGGTGTGGTGGCACACGCCTTTAATCCCAGCACTCGGAAGGCAGAGGCAGGTGGATTTCTGAGTTTGTGGCCAGCCTGGTCTACAGAGTGAGTTCCAGGACAGCCAGCCAGGGCTACACAGAGAAACCCTGTCTCATAAACCCCCCCCCCCAAAATAATAATAATAATAATTAAAAAATAAAATTCAGGGCTAGGGAGAGGGCTAGTGGTAGAGTACTTGGCTTGTATGAGCGGGGCCACTGATTCAACGCCAGCACACATCCAGGTGCTGCACACATGCACACACACAGACCTCAAAATGACTTCATAGATAAAACATGCTTGTTATAGGTAGGCAAAGAAGAAGAAAATCTAACTTACTTGTAATCTACCACAATGATGTAACCAGCTCTCCTACTTTCTTTTTTTTTTTTTGGTTTTTTTCGAGACAGGGTTTCTCTGTATAGCCCTGGCTGTCCTGGAACTCACTTTGTAGACCAGGCTGGCCTCGAACTCAGAAATCTGCCTGCCTCTACCTCCTGAGTGCTGGGATTAAAGGCGTGCACCACCATGCCGGCTTTTTTTTTTTTTTTTTTTTTTTTTTTTTTTTTTTTTTTTTTTTTTTTTTTTTTTTTTTTTTTTTTTTTTTTTTTTTTCTTCAAGACAGGGTTTCTCTGTATAGCCCTGGCTGTCCTGGAACTCACTTTGTAGACCAGGCTGGCCTCGAACTCAGAAATCTGCCTGCCTCTGCCTCCCAAGTGCTGGGATTAAAGGCGTGCGCCACTACACCCGGCTGGTGGCGCACACTTTTAATCCCAGTACTCAGCAGGTAGAGGCAGGGGGATCTCTGTGAGTTCGAGGCCAGCCTGGTTTACTGATCAAATTCTTTGTCAGCCAGGGCTACACAGAAAAATCCTGTCTTGAATACCACCCCTTGCCTACCCCTCCCCCCCAAAAAAAAAGAAAGAAAGAAACTACTTCAATAAATAGAGTCTCATATGCAGCTCTCGATGTACTGAAGCTTGCTGTGTAGACCAGGCTGGCCTGTAGCTCAGAGATTAGTCCTAGGTACTAGATTAAAGGTATATGCTATTACACCCACCTCAGATATTTTAAGTATACAGAAAATTCCAAAATTTAAAAACAAAGTTTATTTTTTTTTAAGAGTTGCTTATTATTATATCTAAGTACACCGTAGCTGTCTTCAGACACTCCAGAAGAGGGCATCAGATCTCATTACGGATGGTTGTGAGCCACCATGTGGTTGCTGGGATTTGAACTCAGGAGCAGTCGGTGCTCTTAACCACTGAACCATCTCTCCAGCCCCCACAAAGTTTATTTTTGAACAGTTACAAGCTGGGCACAGTCTTATACTTAGGGGGTTTATTGGTGTTGTTTGTTTTTGTTCCAGAGAGGATCTTACCTTGTAGCCCAGGCAGTCCTCCTGCCTCAGCCTTCTGAAATTATAGCCATGAGCCATCACACCCGGTAGTTCCAGTCTCTTGTGAAGCTGAGGTAGGAGGATTCACTTGAGCCCGCCTGGGTAACATAGTTGCCAACAACATAGCTCAAAAAATTTTTTGTGTAAGTGTGTGTGTGTGTGTGTGTGTGTGTGTGTGTGTGTGTGTTCATTATAGAAGTTTTAAGCCATGCAGCCTGGTAGTGTGGGCCTGTATTCCAGCTACTCCAGAGGCTAAAACAGGAGAATCCCAAATCTAGGTCTTGCCAGGGCTACAGAGTGAGTAATGCAACGCCAGCCTGGGCAACTTAGGGAGATCCACTTCAAAAAGCAAGCTGAGAGGTAGCTCAGTGGTAGAGTCCTTGCCTAGCATGTACAATGCCCTGGTCTAATCTCCAGTACTACAAAATAAACCAAACTAAACCTAACCAAACCAAACCAAACCAAACCAAAAAACCAGCAGACAACCCAGATAGCTGCAGCAGGGTTCCTGGAACACATCTGGATCCTAGCACTTGAGTGGCATAGAGGTCAGGCCAGACAGGGGGCTCAGGAGATTCAAGGACAGTCTGGCTACATAAAGTCTGGTCTCAAACAAACAGAAACAGGAAAGAAAGAAACTGGAAATCAGAGGGGTGGGTGTGTCCCAGTGGTAGAGCACTTGCCCAGCATGTGAAGTCCTGGGTTTGAGCTTCAGAGCTAGGGTTAAAAAGAGAAAACTAGACAAAAATAAAAAGGCATCCACTAATAAACTTTGTACTTGAAAATAGCCAGGAATCCTCAGTTATTTTTCTACTTTATGTTAACTTGCTGATTCTGCTACATATAGTACTTTGCAGCTTTTCCCCATGAGGACTGACCAGTGCTACTATGTTTCTTGTGTGAGTGGACAGTTTCTAAATTTCTAAGGCCTACTGGTTTTGTTTTCTAGGAAAAGGAATCTGCTAACATTAATAGGTAAGGGGCTAGAGAGATAGTCCCAGCCTATAAAGTGCTCTGTACAAGCAAGAGGACCTGAGCCCAGTACCCATGTGAAAAGCCAGACATACTTGTGATCCCAGCACTGGGGAGGGGGTTTGGGGATCCCTAGGACTCATTGTCAAAGATATCCTGCCAAAAGTATGATTCCCCAGGTTCTAGTGAGAGACTCTGTCTCAAAAAACCCGAAGTGGCTAGCCCTCCTGAGGAACAGCACCCAAAGCTGACTTCTGGCCTCCATATGCATGTGCACACACATGCACACACACATACATGCAGCACATATAATAAATCAGCACAGTTCTGTCCATGGTGCTACCATCTTATGCTTTAATCAGAGCCGACTTATTCTCTGCCACCAGAATATGGACAGGACGCTTGTCCCCGTCCCTGCACTCTCCACATCTGCTTCTTTTGATCTCTTAGGTGCCAGAACTGGGAAGGCGGCATTGGTGGGGTGCCAGGGATGGAAGCCCACGGTGGCTACACCTTCTGTGGCTTGGCTGCACTGGTGATCCTCAAGAAGGAACGTTCTTTGAACCTGAAGAGCCTGCTGGTGAGTTAGCTGTCGCACCATCCTCTCCCCGAGCCTAGGTTTGGTGATGTGACTCGGTCTCTGGGACCATGGGAAGGCTGGTGACGGGGAGGGAGGACTCAACTCAGGCCTTGAGTGCAGATGGCGCTTCAGGTGTGGTTGCTGGTGTCTGCACAGCTCAGAGCCAGCAGAAGGAGCAAACATCTGCCCTCGGTCTCAACTCCCTCCTCCTACCTCTCCTCCTGCCTGTTTTGAAGTTTCTGAACAGACCCAGAATGGACTTGAGTCCTCCACCACCTGGAATGAGCCAGGGTACCTTTCCCCCAAGAATAGCAACGGTCCCTCAGGATTCAATATTACCACGTGTCTTAGAATCACCTAAGAGAAGAGGCTCTGAAAAGAGCTTTGAAGCATTTAAGGGCCAAGGATTTATTACCTGTGAAAATTCCGTATCTGCATTCCAGCAAGTTTCCCAGGCAGAGCTGGGGAATTGCTATTGGGAGGTCTGGGCATCTATTCTAGACCCCCCCCCCCAAGCTCTTGGCCAGTGTTCAAACAGCGATCATGGTAAGGGAAACCTAGGACATACAGAGAGAATATGTTCGTTCCCCTTGTCTTTTGCGGAGTATCGCTCCCCTGGCTATCATGAAAGCAAGCCAGCTACACTAGACCTTCAGCTCTCTCTGAGAGCAGATGCCAGGCCCTCTTGGTTGCTTTTATGTTTTGTGATGGTGTAACAGGCAGCACTTTGCCCTCATTGGGAGAGAAAGCCTCTCACACAGCTCTGGGAGGGTCTGGAAAGCTGATACCAACTTTGTGGATACATTTTACAATATGATCATCCTTAAGAGAGGAAATGTAAAGTCCCCTGTTGTCTCAGCCAGGGTTTCTATTGCTGCAATGAAACACCACAGCCAAGAAGCAACTTAGGGAGGAAATAGTTGATTCAGTTTCCACTTCCACACTGCTGTTCATCACCAAAGGAAGTCAGGACTGGAACTCACGCAGGGCAGGAACCTGGAGGCAGGAGCTAATGCAGAGTCCATGGAGGGATGCTGCTTACTGGCTTGCTTCCCTTGACTTGCTCAGCCTGCCTTCTTATAGAACTCAGGACTACCAGCCCAGGGATGGTATTATTCGAAATGGGCTGGACCCTCCTGCCTTGATCACTAATTGAGAAAATGCCTTACAGCTGGATCTCTTGGAGGCACTTCCTCAACTGAGGCTCCTTCCTCTGTGATGACTCCAGCCTGTGTCAAGATGACACACAAAGCCAGCCAGTACACATGCAGTAGGCAAAAAGGAGGAATATACTAGTGCATGCCTAAGTTAAAAATGTCAGTACTGTAGGCTTGAGCTGTCTCTGCCTCTTAGCCAAAAATCCCTGGGAACATTTTCTGCTCTGCTTTAGCTGCACTCTTCCCTCCGGAAAGTGGGAATAATAATCCTATTCTTTAGGGTTAAAGAAGGAGACCCATAAAGAGCCTGGTAGACAGAGAGTGCTCCATAAACGCTAGCCCTCCCTTTCCCCATGACCCCCTTCCTTCCCTTTGCTATAAACAACCAATATCTGAGCCAGGCTGTGGTGGCACACGCCTTTACTCCCAGCACAGGAGGCAGAGGCAGGCAGATCTCTGGGTGGAAGGCTAGCTTGGTCTACAGAGTGAGTTCCAGGAGATCCAGGGCTACAGAGAGAAACCCTGTCTCGGAAAAACAAGAGAGAGAGAGGGAGGGAGGAGGTGGCTTTGATTTCCTATATCCAGGGGATATAGGCACTGGAACAAAAGCATGACTTGAATATACTCACATTTTGGGGTGAGTGAAAGGTAAAGTGGCTGCCCGTCCCCGCCCCCTTTGAGTGTTTAGCTCACTGTCATTAAATAGCAGTTCCTGAAGGTTCATTTAAGACCAGCTAGGGGGTGTTACTACCTAAATACACAGGTTTTCGTCCTTCTAAGCATCCGAGGCTGACTTGTATTGCTATGACCAGGGGCATACTCTAACTGTTCTATTTGTAGAAGTCCAGGCTTTCCTCTAAAGAGTCCCTGCATCTGTGTTCAGAACTCAGTCTAGGAGGGCTTCAGATTCTGGGCATAGGCCCCTTGTTCCCTTTCAGTCCAGTGGTGCAGCTCTGTGGCCTCAGGCTGAGCAGGAAGAGAGATAGCATTGTATCTGCTCAGCCAGTTGCTCTGCTCGTCCCTCTAAGGCTATCTTGTTGGAGTGTGTTAGAAAATGTGGAGATAAGCCAGAAGTGGTGGTATCAGGTGTGGCCACTGGGTGACAAGTGCCAGTTTTATAGCTTCAGCCCAAGATTTCTCTTGTATCACCCCAAGAGAACTGGAGGCTAGACTAGGAAGTTATCATTTGGTAGCAAGGCTCAGTGGCGCTCAACCTTCAGTCCTGGTAGGGACGTGAGTGAATGTCCTCAGGTACCAGGTAAAGGCAGGACTAGCTTGATGTCATAGGGTGGGATCAGCCCAACGCTTCCCTCCTCTGCTTTGAACAAACTCCCCTGAGAAGTGGTGAGAAGAGACAAGTGCTCCTGCCTGAGTGTTCTGCCCCAAGCTGTGTTTAAAAGACCTTCTCGGGCCTCCCATACCAGTGTGGCCTCTGTACTTAGCACCCACTTCCATTTGAACCTAGTGGGATCAAGAGAGGGTAATGGGCTATATGTAACAGGGTGCTGGAGGGTGACTACTTGGGGAGGGGAAGAGAACAAGCCTGGGGAGAGGGTGATAGGAAATAGCAGTGAAGGAGATAAAGAAGATATATATGTGTGTGTATGTGCATATATAATATATATAGTCTATCACGTACAAACACACACATACACAAAGTGTAACAAAGAAGAAACCTTTCGCTTTTTATACTAAGTGAAAAATGGTGGTTGTCTTTTCAGCCCTGAGCAGTGATCACTGCCCGTTGTTTCAAAATGGCCAGGTTTAAATGACAGTCGCCACTGGGTAAGGGGAGGAGAGGATGGGAAGCCAGAACCCCAGACATTGTCCCATGGAGTGAGTGGCCCTTGTAGCTGTATGTCTTTGGCTCACACCCATCTCTCCCGTGTCCTTTCTCAGCAATGGGTGACAAGCCGGCAGATGCGGTTTGAAGGAGGCTTTCAGGGCCGCTGCAACAAGCTGGTGGATGGCTGCTACTCCTTCTGGCAGGCAGGGCTCCTGCCCTTGCTGCACCGAGCCCTCCACGCTCAAGGTGAGTCCACACTGCTACGGGGGCTAGAAGAGGAGCCCCCTGGTCTGTCACTAACCCAGCACTGTGGATTGGAGTTGAAGGAAACTCTGGCTGCCTGGGGTTTTGAGGGCTGGTATGGAGCCTTCCACCCTTGGGGCTCTATGAGCAGAATACCATTCAGTTCCCATGGTTTCAGATCACTCACTACTGGGGCAGGATGGCCTTCCCCTGAGCCACTCCCTGTTATCTGAAGGGAGCATCCCCACCCTGCCCCAGCCCCCACAGTGACTGGGGCTGCCATCTCAGCTGGTGTGATGCCACAGCCTGCATTGCAGAGCCAAGTTTGGTCATGTCATAATTAAACACTCCCTGTACACGTAGTCAGAATAGTGACAGGAGAGGCAGGTCTGAAAAGGGGCAGAGGACCTGGACCTATGAGAAAAGACTTGCCCGCTCTGGCTGAGCGCGTGTCACCATCTGAAATGTGTTATTTTGGGTCAGTGAGATGGCCCAGCGGATCAAGGCTTTGGCTAGCAAGTCTGACGACCTGGGTTCAGTCCCAGGGACTCACTCACATGGTGGAAATAGAGAACTGACTCCCAAGAGTTGTCTCACCTCTACATGTGATCCCCTCCCACGCAAAATAAATAAATAGAATGCTGCTTGTTTTTTTGGGTTTTTGTTTTTGTTTTTTGTCTTTATAAAATGTTTTGACTACCACTGCTTGCCTCAGTGGTTTCGTTTCGTTTGGCAGAACTGGGGGTTGACACTAAGGACCTCATGCATGCAAGACAAGTGTCCTGCCGCTGAGCTGCAACCCACCCCTAGATATGTTTCATCTTAAAGTCAGTGAGCTGACGATGACTGTGTTTCGCTGGGCCACTAGACTAGAGAAATACACATTCCTTCCTAAGGAGACAGCAGAAAGCATGCAAGACAGCAACTAACGCCTCCAACAGCCCTGTGCTCAATACAGGCTGATTCTGTGCTCCTCTTGCCTGTGAGCCCAGGCTCACACCTGGGAGGGGGAGGCATGGCCACCCTGCCGGCTTCCAATCTGTTCCTGCAGGGAGATCCATCCCTTGGCCCAGAGGGAGACTTTCCTGTGGACTCAGCTGGGTGACTAATTGCTCAGATGTAAAAGATGAGATTCCTTCCTGCTACCTCCCACACCTAAGCTTCTTGGCCCAACTCTCTGAACCTAAGCCTTAATTCCTTAATCTCACTGACGCTGTCCAGTTGTAGATGCTTTTGATACTGATTACAGTACACAGAGGCCCTGTCCTCCCTTTCAGCCTGGGGCCCTAGGATTTAGGCTTCAGAAGGCTGAGGCACATAAAAGCCAGCACTCTGGAGCCTCCACGGGCTCTGGCTTATCATTAGTATAGGACTGTCAGGAAGTCTCTAGAGCAGCAGTTCTCAACCTAGGGGTCGAGACCCCTTTCAGGGTCAAATGACCCTATCACAGGGATCACATATCAGATATCCTTCTTATCAGATATTTACATCATGATTTGTAACAGTAGCAAAATTACAGTTATGAAGTAGCAACAAAAATAATTTTATGGTTGGGGGTCAATAAACATGAGGAACTGTATTAAGTGCTGCAGCATTAGGAAGGTTGAGAGCCGCTGGCCAGAAACTGACTTTTCTGAAGAAATAAGCCGAGGTTTTGGTGAGCTGGCTTGTAGAGAGAGCCACAGGTATGCCTCTATTAGCACACTCAAGAGGCAGAAGCAGAGTTCAGGGTCAGCCAGGATTGCACCGTAAGACCCTCTCCCAACAAACAAACCTGCGTGGGTAGATAAACGATGCTGTCTAAGTGGTAGTTACATCAATAGCTCTGTTCAGAGAGCTCCTCAGGATAAAGGGCCACACCCAGGGCAGTCATGTGCATACCAGCTGGTGTCCAGCGCCTTTTCTTGGCTGCATTTTGAAACCCTCAACAATGGATAATATTAAGAGAAGCAAACTATACCCTCTACTGTGCCCTTTAATTTTCTTTTTAAAAATTATATACACTGTTACTTATATTTTAATTTTAAAAAGTTATTTGTGAGTGTGGATGTGTGTATTTGTGCGTGCTGGTGTGTGGTATGTGCGTGCCTGTGAGTGTCTGACGGAGCAGATTCCCTGGAGCTAGAGTTACAGAAGGTTGACAGTCACCTGGCAGTGAGCGCTGGAACCAAACCCATCTCTCCCGCACGGGCAGTACTTCCTCTTAGCCCCTGAGACATCTCCCCTTTAAAGTAAATGTGTTTAAAATTTTTTTTTTTTTTTATGTTTTGATATCAGGTATTGAGCCCAGATCCTGCTAATCGCATTTACTACCACTGAGTTATATCCATAAACTTAAGAAAAAGTTTTTGTATTATTTATTAATGTGCAGTAGTGGGGGTTGAACCCGGGGTCTCATCCATAGTAGTCTAGTCTCTACCTCTGAACTGTATCATCAGCCTGGTCATTACTTTTAAAACTGTGTTTGTGGGGCTAGAGAAATGGCTCTCCAACCTGGCTAGAGCCTGCCTGCTCTTGCAGAAGACCTGAATTCATTTAGTTCCCAGCACCCACATGGTGGCTCACAATCATCTGTAACTCCCATTCCAGCGGGTCTGATGCCTTCTTCTACCTCTGAGGACACCAGGCACCAGGTGTGCTCATGGTTAACATACATAGATGTAGGTAAAACACTCAGACACATAAAATAAACAGTAAATAAATCTAATATATCTATTTGAAGCTGAGACTATATCTCAGTGGTAGAGGGGTTTCCTAGGGTATGTGAGCCTTGAGTTTGAGGGTCAGCACTGCTGTGGTGGAGGAGACAATGACCTTATTTCTAATTCAAGAAGAAAAGGTTCAGCACAGGGAGGTCTGGTGTTCAAGCTGAGGCCTGACTCAGCCAGTGGCTATAGTTGCTTCATGCCCAGGATTGCTCTCATGTGCTGAAGGAAGAATTTGAGAATGAGTTAGCAGTAGTAGACTAACAGTATCAAATGGCAGCAGCTGGAGAGGCGGCTCAACAGTTAAGAGCCCTTGATGCTGCTGCTCTCTCAGGGGACCAGAGCATCCACGCTAGGTGGCTCAACCATCTAAAACTCCCGCTCTGGGGGGGGGGATTGGACACCTCTGGCCTCTGAAGGCCCATACACTTACATGTGCACACACACACACATACACAAACACACAAATAATTTTAAATAATAAATAAGGGCTTGAGAGATGGCTCAGCGGTTAAAAACACTGCTTTTTCAGAGGACCCAGGTTCAATTCCCAGCACCCACATAGCAGCTCAGCACTGTCTGTGACTCTGGTTCCAGAGGGTAGGGCTGGAGAGATGGCTCAGTGGTTAAGAGCACTGACTGCTCCTGAGTTCAGATCCCAGCAACCACATGGTGTCTCACAATCATCAGTCATGAGATCTGATGCCCTCTTCTGGGGTGTCTGAAGATAGCTATAGTGTACTTACATATAATAAATAAATAAATCTTAAAAAAAAAAAAAAGAAAAGAAAGAAAAGAAAACAGAGAGTAGACTAGTAAATCAACATTATAGAAAACTCTCACCCTAATTAGTAACGCAGGCATACAGATCAGAATAAATTAGCAGATACTTTCTTTTTTTTTTTTTTTAAAGATTTATTTTATTTATTATATGTAAATACACGGTAGTTGTCTTCAGACACTCCAGAAGAGGGCGCCAGATCTCGTTACGGATGGTTGTGAGCCACCATATGGATGCTGGGATTTGAACTTATCACCTTCGGAAGAGCAGTCGGGTGCTCTTACCCGCTGAGCCATCTCACCAGCCCCAGCAGATACTTTCAAAACCTTTTCCTTTGTTGTTTTAGACAAGGTAGCCTAGGCTTGCCTAGAACTCATGAAAATCCTCCTGCATCAGCCTCCCAAGTGCTGGATGTGCAGGTGCCACATACTTGGGCTTCTTCGTTAACTTTAAAACATGTATTTATTTATGCTAGGGATCAAACCCTGACCTCACACACAGTGAAGCCTGATTTTTTGTTGTTGTTGTTGTTTTATTGTCTTGTTGCTTGTGGCTTTGGTATCATGTAGGAATACACTGCTAACTCCAACATTGTCTTAGTTAGAGTTTCTATTCCTGTGAAAGAGGCACCATGCCCACAGCAGCTCTTACAAAGGGCAACATTGAATTGAGCTGGCTCCGAATTTCAGAGATTTAGTCCATCGTGGCAAGAAGCGTGGCAGTGTACAACCAGACATGGTGCTGGAGAAGGAGCTGAGAGTGCTACATCTTGACTAAAGGCAGCAGGAGACTGTCTGCCACACTGGATGTATTTGAGCATATAAGACGTCTATAGTGACATACTTCCTTCAACAAAGCCACATCTAATAGTGCCATTCCCTATAGCTAAGCATTCAAATACATAAATCTATGGGGGGGGGCATTCCTATTCAAACCACACATTCCACTCCCCAGCCCCATAGGCTTGTAGTATAAATGCATTCAGTCCAACTTCAAAAGTCCCTATAGTCTATAACAGTCTCAGACTTGTTTAAAAGTTCCAAGTTGAACATCTCTTCTGAGATTCATGCAATCTCTTAACTGTAATCTTCTCTAAAATAAAAATAAAAAAGCAGATCACATACTTCCAACATACAATGGAACAGGAGATACATTACCATTCTAAAAGAGAGGAAAGGGAACTCAATGAGAAAATACTAGACCAAAGCAAGACCAAAAAGAATCTGGTCAAACGCCAAACTCTTCATCTCCATGTCTGATGTCAAAATGTCCTTCAGATCTCCAACTCCTTTCAGCTTTGCTGACAGCAACACTCTTCTCTCTCTCAGGCTGGTTCTACTCTCCGTTAGCTGCTCTCCTTGGCAGGTACCTCACAGCTCTGACATCTCCAACATCTTGGGGTCTTTAGTCAATCTAGGCTTCACCTTCACAGCGTCACACAATGGCCTCCATGTGGGGACACCCGTGCCACACACATGGCCTCAGTGGCTATCCTTAGACGTGGAAGGACATTCCATAACTGCTTTCTTCTGTCCTCTCTAAAGACAGAACCACTTAGCAGAAGCTGCCAAGCTCTGCCACTTGCTAGGGCCAGCACGTGCCCCCCTCATTCCATTACAGCTTAGAGCAGGCTGGCCTTGTACTCAGTGATCCATCCGCCTCTGCCTTCTGAGTGCTGGGACTGAAAGCATTTGCCAGCACACCTGGCTCTAAGCTTTTCACAAATTGGTAGCTTTGCTGGGTGGCGCCTTGTCCTGAGGTCACCACTCCCTTTAATATCAGACTTTTTTTTTTTTAATCTCCTTGAACACAGGACTTAGCTCCATTCCACTTCCTGGTGTCCCTTTTCTCCTCAAACTGTACATTTTCTATTTTTTTCTTGCTCAGCTTGCTCCTTTTCATTGTAGATCTGCATAAGAGTGAACACTAATACCACATGACAGAATCAATTCTAGGCTGTTTTGAGATTTCCTCTGACAGTGGAGTTAATCCAAACTCTTTAGCCTCAGGCAGACTCTTTGGATGAGGTCAAAAGCCACATTCTTCATAAGACCGGTGTCTAGGCCACATACTAACTTAATTCTTTCCTCTGAAATCTCTTGAGCCAAGCTCCACAATTAAAAATTGGGGCTGGTGTATAGTTTTAGAGGTTCAGTCCATCATCATCATGCCAGGAAGCATGGCAGCATGCAGACAGACATGGTGCTGGAGAAGGAGCTGAGAGTTCTTCATCTTGACCCAAACAAAGGCAGCAGGAAACTGTGTGCCATACTGGGCATAGCTTGGGCATATAAGACCTCAGAGCCTGCCCCCACAGTGACATACTTCCTCCAGCAAGGCCACACCTCCTAACAGTGCCACTCCCTATTGCCAAGCATTCAAACACTTGAGTCTATGGAGGCCATTTCTGTTTAAACCACACAAACATCATAGGAATATATCTTTGTTTTCTTCCTAGAGTTTTGATATTTAGCTCTCTTATTTTGGTTGTTGATTTTTTTTTTTTTTTTGGTTTTTCGAGACAGGGTTTCTCTGTATAGCCCTGGCTGTCCTGGAACTCACTTTGTAGACCAGGTTGGCCTGGAACTCAGAAATCTGCCTGCCTCTGCCTCCCGAGTGCTGGGATTAAAGGCGTGCGCTACCACGCCTGGCTCACTGACCCATTTTGCTGCCTGTGTATTATCTTCACACTCTTCAGGAAGCTGAGGATGACCTTGAACCTCCCTCTGGGGTTCTGACTTGAACCTTCTAACTGCTGGGATTACATGCGTGTTACCATAGCCATTTTACACAGAGCTGGGATTAAAAGCACACGCCACTGTGCCTGCCTGATTTTCTTAATGTTGAGCTCTCTGCGTTCCCAGGATTTCACGTCCCCTTTAATACATAGTTTATATCAAATTATTAGTATTTTGCAATTTTTGTACCTTTACTTATAAGTATCAGTTTGATGTTTGTAATAATTCAGGGTAATTTTAAAAAATTTGGGTATACAGCCTGTAATGACTTAGTGGGTACTGATGCCTGCCCCCAAGGCTGACCATCTGACTACTGTTGGGTTAGTTGCCCAGCATCCACAGGGCTCTGAGTTTAATCGTGTAGCACATGTTCACATATGTACCTGTGTACACTCATACCCCCCTAGCTCACACAGTAATAGCATAAGGTATGCAGTGCTCATATTATCTGACTTGTTTGGAATTCTTTTCCTTGCTCCTGCGCTTCTGTCGGTGGAGATCAGCCTGATGGAGAGCTATAGATAACCAGCATGTGTGTGGTCTTGAGTTTGGTCCCCAGCAAGATCTGGAGGCTGAGATGCCTAAGGTTAGGGCACCAGCATACTCTGGTGTCTGGTAGGGTTGCTCTCTGCTTTTACGGAAGGTCCTGTCACTGACTCCTCTAGAGAGGAGGAAAGCTGTGGTCCTGTGTGCTGACAGGACAAGTGCATCTCTTTTCTCTCTTTTTACCCTTTTAGTTACTGGGAACATTTTAAAAATTACATTTTGTGTGTGTGTGTGTGTGTGTGTGTGTATGTACATGTGTGTTCCTTCTTCATCTTTTCTTTGATTCAGCCTCCCAAGTAGCTGAAACAAGTGTGTATCTCTTTTCAAGGAAAAAGAAGAGGGGGGCCTACTGGAGAGGTAGCTCAGTGGTTAAGAACACTGCCTGTTCTTTCAGAGGACTCAGGTTTGTTTCTCAGCACCAGCATGGCACCTCACAGCTGTCTATAACCCTAGTTCCAGATCCAGTGCTGTCTTCTGGCCTCCATAAATCTCAGGCACATGCTACATGCAAGAACCCACATATGAATGTGTGTGTGTGTGTGTGTGTGTGTGTGTGTGTGTGTAAAATAAAAATAAAGTAAAATAACACAATTACAAAATTATTGCCAGATGTACGATGCACACCTGTAGTTCCAGGAGGTAGATGCAGGTGGATCAAGAGTTCATGGTTATCATTAACTACACATTGAATTCAAAGCCAGCCTGGGCTGAGACCAATGTCTCAAAAGAGAAAAGAAAGGACTTTCTGTCTGAATATTCTGTAACTAAAAGTGGAATTTTTTTTGCCATGTGTAGTCTATGTGTATGTACATGTTTGTGTGTGCTCATGTACAGGTAGGTATGGGTAGAGGCCAGAGGTTAACATCTGCTGCTTTTTGTTTGTTTGTTTGTTTGTTTTTTCAAGATAGGGTTTCTCTGTATAGTCCTGGCTGTCCTGGAACTCACTTTGTAGACCAGGCTGGCCTCGAACTCAGAAATCCGCCTGCCTCTGCCTCCCAAGTGCTGGGAATAAAGGCGTGCGCCACCACACCCGGCAACATCTGCTGTCTTTCTCATTCAGTCTCCACCATTTTTTTGTGTGACAGGGTCTCTCATTGAACTTGGAGCTTGCCAGTTCAGCTAGGCTGGCTGAACGTGAACGGCTCTCTCCTCCTGCCCCCACCTCCCTCTGGAATTACAGGTGTGCACTGCTGTGCTGACTGTTTACACCGGTGCTGGGATCTGAACTCGGGTCCGCATGCTTGCACAGGATGCGTTGAGCCTAGAGAGCCGCTTCCTGGTCCCGCTTGCTTTGCCTATATTCTCACCCACTCTGTTCACATTAGCCCTTTATAAATTCTACCTAGAGGTTTTTATACCCACCCCAGAGATTTATGCACACATATCTATGAGAGTTTGGGCCCTGTTTTGTTTTTTTTTCTCAGTTACCTTGTACCTCTCATTAAATGGGATGTCTCACCATCACTCCAAATGGTGGTTCTGAGGCTGATGTAGCAGAACAGAGATTTGTGTTTAAGTGTTATATGAAAAACAGGCAGTTACAAAGTTATAATCATTGTAACTGTATAGGGAAATGTATAAAACAAAGGTGGTGAGCTCTCTCTCCTCTCCCTGCTTGGTAACTGTGACCTGAAGAATTCTCTCCCTGTACTGACTGAGCTTAAAATGAAGGTGCCCAGGGTGTAGGGATGTAGCTCAGGGTGGAGAGCTTCCCAGCATGCACAGCGTGTTCCCCAGCATCGAAAGAAATGAAAAGAAAAACAAAACCCAGACTTAACTTCCTCATGGTGCTCAGCGTGGCTGGTTTTTGCTTGTGCGTCCATGGCACAGAACAGTCAGCAGTGATGGCTTCTGGGACAAATGTTTGGGTCTCTGGGAGTTTCTTTTGGATGTGGATTTAGTTCAGGATTAGAAAAGTCAGAATAAGCTACTGGACTACTAGCCTCTGGTAAGTAGTGACTTACCAAGCTGCAGAGAGGAGCTAAAGGAAGTGCCCTCAGGAAGCTGAGGCAGACTTGGAGCTGCGCAGCGCAGCTGGGGATTTGGTTTCAGATGGTCGTCGCTTTGACTTGTGGCAAATGAGACTGCCACCGAGACCTGCTCTTTGACAACACAGCCATGTCCAGGAGAGGGCACATGTGAAGACAGCAGGTGTACGAAGAGTCAGCCCTGCCCTCCTGACCTTGTGTTCTTCTCCAGGTGACCCTGCCCTCAGCATGAGCCACTGGATGTTCCATCAGCAGGCGCTGCAGGAGTACATCCTGATGTGCTGCCAGTGCCCAGCCGGGGGGCTTCTGGACAAACCTGGCAAGTAAGTATTCTCTTGGGGAGAGGGAAATGCCACCCAGCCTCTCTTAGAGCCAGGCCCATCAATCAGCCTGGGCCTCCCTGTCCTTCATCTGCTTAGCTTAGCACTAACGTTGTGAAGGGGAAGTGCCGCAGTTGGGGGAACCCCCCCCCCTTCAGTAGCATTGAGCGGCCACCTCTGCTACTCACCCAGAGTCACTCCTCAGAGACCCCCAGCTCATGGGCACCTCCCTACTTCCCCAGAGAGGTAAATGGATGACTGACTTGGTAGCTTTTGGCCCCAGAGATAGGGTTTCTGTGTAGCCCAGGCTGTACCAGAACTAGCTATATAGACCAGAGACCAGTTTAGGCTGGCCTTGAACTCAGAGATCCACCTGCCTCTGCCTCTTTTTTCTTTTTCTTTTTTTCCCACATTTTTTTATTAGATATTTTTTTCATTTACATTTCAAGTGCTATCCCAAAAGTCCCCTATACCCTACCTCCCACCCCTGCCTCTTGAGTGAAAGGCATGTGCCAACGTGCCTGGCTCCTTTACTTTTTTTGTTCTTTTTTTGTTTTGTTTTGTTTTTTTGTTAAGTCCATTTAACTAGAATAGGATGTGGCTAGAGGTAGAGATAAGTGGTGGGTGGAGCACTGTTCTGGGATCAATCCTGAGCACGGCGAAACAGCGGAAAAGGATAGGCTGTCCAGCCAATGACTGTTGTAAGTAGATTAGAATCCAACAACTATTCTACAGTGAATTCAGTGACTAAATGCAGACCTGGGGTGCTGTGTATGGTACTGTAAATGAAAAGGTAAGTAAAATATGAGATGTCCTGTTACACGATGGACACACACACACACACACACACACACATACACACACACGCGCACGTACGTACTACTGCTGGGTGGAAGGCCGGTCCCAGCAATTTATCAAGAGGAATGTGATTGACTTCTAGACATTTTTCTAGAGAAATGCATTAATTTAGTGCTACCACCCTGAGTACCCTTTCCAGAACGGCTGGCAAGACTAAGACAGTCCCTGTGGCTGAGGGTGTGGCTCAGCGGTGACTGTGGACTAAGCCCAGCAAGTGGGAAGCCCTCAGGTTCATCCTCATCACTGCAGCAAAGCAAAGCAAAACAACCAACCAACCAAATAACAAAACCTAGTCCCAGTGTTGGCAGGGCTCAAACCTGAGACCTTGCCGGGCGTGGTGGCGCATGCCTTTAATCCCAGCACTCGGGAGGCAGAGGCAGGTGGATTTCTGAGTTCGAGGCCAGCCTGGTCTACAAAGTGAGTTCCAGGACAGCCAGGGCTATACAGAGAAACCCTGCCTCGAAAAAACAAACAAACAAAAAAAAACCCAAAAAAACTGAAACCTTCAAGGCCACTGCTGGGGAAAGCCATGCTTCCTCTGACCCTGTATAGAAAAGGGTCCAAGGCACATCTGTATCACAGTCCTCTGGATTCCTGTGGCAGGGAGGGACGGGCCATCTCAGAGACATCTGTCTGTCCTTGCAGGTCACGTGACTTCTACCATACTTGCTACTGCCTGAGCGGCCTCTCCATTGCCCAGCATTTTGGAAGCGGAGCCATGTTGCATGATGTGGTCATGGGTGTGCCCGAAAACGTTCTGGTAAGGCAGATAGGGGCTCAACGCCCCCTCTCGACAAGGTTTCCCAGGTCGGGGGACCTAGTTTCAGAGTGGCCACTTGCACCCTGCAGAGCTGGCTCTGTGTCCTGTGTGGGGCACATTGGGAAACTCACAGGCTCCACCCTCCTGGCATTCCAAGGCTTGAGTGAGGGTGTGAGCAGAGGAAATACAGGCAGAGGCAGAGATGCTGGGACCTTATTCCAGCCCATTGCTGACCGCAGCTCCCTCTCCAAGGCAGGCACAGTTGTTACTCAGAGCCTGGGAACCTCTAGCATGGGCCGGGTGCTCCACTGACTGTATTATGGCTGGCTTCATCGCTCAACCTAGATGCTATCTTTTCAGAGAAGGGGCTGTCTACATTGCCGTGTGCCAGTAGTGTGCGGCAGTTTGCCGTGTTTGTTTCATGAGGGTGTGCTTCCCCATAAAGTGGCAGCCCAGCCACGGATGTAGCTCAGGGGTAGGGTCTGTGGCTACATGTGTCTGCAGAGCCCCGAGCCCAGACCCAGCACAAGAAAGGAGTAGGAGGTTGCCCACCGTGGCCTGTGCTACAGCATACAGCAGCCTGGCAGAAGGACACATTGTGCACTGGACATGAAACCAAGAAACAAACGCAGCTGAGACTATGCAGTGGCCTACAGATACAAATATTGAGCCTTTGCGTGCGTCTGTCTCTTATGTCTCTTCTTTGCTTGCTTTGGTAAATATTTCAAGCCTGAGTGAATAAGTTTTTTTTTTTTTTGGTCAGGGTCCCACTATGTCACTTTGTAGCTCTGACTGGCCTGGAATTCACATTGTAGACCAGGCTAGCTGTGAGCTTTCTTGCCCCTGCCTCCTGGGGTGGTTTGTGATCATAGGCTGCAGCCACTGTACTTGGTCCAGTCTTTGGAGGGACACGTGTAGGGGTGCACATGACACGTGTAGGGGTGCACGTGGCGACCAGAGGGCAACCTCGTTGCTTGAGCATCTCACTGGGACCGTCTCAGAGTAACAGGATCTTGCCTGTCACTGGCTGGGTAGCCAATAAGCCCCGGGATCTTCCTGTCTCTGCCTCCCTGCTGCTGGGATTATAAGTGCCCCAACCACACCTGGGCTTTTACATGGTGGCTGGGGACCAAACTTAGGTTCTATGGCTTCTCCGTCATCTCCCAGTCCCTCAGTGACTCTTTCTTAGACTTACATGAGGGCTAGTGGGATGGTTCGGTGGATTGACACACAGACCCTGAGTTCAGTTCAGTTGTGGAAAGGGAGACTTGACTCCTGCAACTTGTCCTCTGACCCCCCCACCTGAATGCTGTGGCATGGGTGGACCCTGTACCACACACTAAATAAATGAATGGAAAAACATGTTTTAAGATTTGATATACATTTTTTATTATAATGTATTTTTCAATTTGAGTTTTAAAATATACTGGCTTCATGAAATTCAATGGGCAGCTTACTGGCCCCTTCCCCATTTTAGACAGGGTCTCTCACTCTGCAGTGCTGGCTGGCCTAGAACTCTCTGTGTAGACCAGGCTACTCTTGAACTCACAGAGATCCGCCTGCTTTGCCTCCTGGGTATGGGGGTTAGAGGTGTGCACCACTGCATCCAGCTTCCCTCTCCCATTTGGTCTCTCAGACACATTGTAGAGGTGAGGGCTGGGCATGCCGTTCAGCTGGTACAGTGCTTAGCCTAGCGTGCATACAGCCCTCCGTCAGCCCTCAGTACTGTGTAGAGAAGCACGGTGCTGCACACCTGGAATCCCAGCACTTGGGAGGTGGAGGCAGGAGGTCGGAAATTCTTGGCTGTACTCCTCTGAGATGCAGGCCAGTCTAGGCCACATGAGACCTTGTCTAATAAATAAATGGGGGCTGAAGATGATTCAGCAGGTAAGGGTGCTTGTCGCCAAGCCTCAGAACCTGAGACCACTCTGGAACCTGTACAGTGCGAGAAAAGCAACTCCACTCACTGGGCATGCATGTTCACGCGTGCACACACCAAGACAGGGACGCAAAGAATGAAGTTTAAAATATTCTCTGAAGTTTTGTCTTCTTCCTGGTCACTCACCCACAGTGAGAGGGCCCCGAGTACTGGTCTAAAATTCTGCCCTGTCTCAGATCTTAACTTTCCTTCGGATTTCTGTGATGTAGGGAAGTGATATAAAGAATTGAAGTATGATTCGACACTTCTACCCTCAAAAGAGTTGGGGTTCCTTTTCTGTCTTTTTTTAAAAATTTTTTATTAGATATTTTCTTCATTTACATTTCAAATGCTATCCCAAAAGTTCCCTATACCCTTCCCCCACCCTGCTCCCCAACCCACCCACTCCCGCTTCCTGGCCCTGGTGTTCCCCTGTACTGGGGCATATAATCTTTGCAAGACCAAGGGCCTCTCTTCCCAATGATGGCTGATTAGGCCATCTTCTGCTACATATGTAGCTAGAGACACGAGCTCTGGGGGTATTGGTTAGTTCATATTGTTGTTCCACCTATAGGGTTGCAGACCCCTTCAGCTCCTTGGGTACTTTCTCCAGCTCCTCCATTGGGGGCCCTGTGTTCCATCCAATAGATGACTGTGAGCATTCACCTCTGTATTTGCCAGGCACGGGCATAGCCTCACAAGAGACAGCTATATCAGGGTCCTGTTGTAGCCTTGGCTGTCCTGGAACTCACTCTGTAGACCAGGCTGGCCTCGAACTCAGAAATCCGCCTGCCTCTGCCTCCCGAGTGCTGGGATTAAAGGCGTGTGCCACCACTGCCCGGCTAGTTCCTTTTCTTCATTACAAATGCAGATACACCACACTGTTAGTAACTGAGACACACATACAGGAATAGGAAGAGTGAAAGCTGGTCCCAGGGCTTGCTGGATGCTGGTGGCCTGCCTGCCTGCCAGCCCAGCCTCTCTGTCACAGCCATCCGCAAGCTGTGAGAGGTCTGAGATGCTTTTGTGCACAAGGCTTTTTGCTTGTGTGTTAGAGGTTAGGCTTCCCTGATGCAGACATTTAAAATCCAAAGTGCTTTAAAAGCTAACTCTTTTCAAGTATCATACTAACACTCAAAAAATTTTGGAGCCAAGTGATTGTGTACATCTGTAATTGCAGCAGAGGAGGGATACATCCTGCCCCCCCCAAAAGGGGGAGGGTCTCTTTATTCCATAAAGAATGAGGTCATGTCATTTGCAGGAGACTGGTTGCAACTGGAATCATCATAGTAAGTGAATGGAACAGTGTAAAAAGAAATGTTTTCGCTCCTCTATGGGTCCAAGTTTTATATAGACACATAAGACACGTATGTATCTATGATATGAAACTAGAGATCAAGCTGTCTGTGGAGACCAAGGGAATGAATGGGAAGGGGAGGGGATTGGAATGTGCTCACCACAGTGCATGCAGAGAGAGGCTTCAACATTACAGTCTCCAGTGCTTCTCTCCCCCTCTTATTCTCCTTTCCTCTTTTGTTTTTGTTTGTTTGGTTTTGGTTTTGGAGATAAGAGTTTCTCTGTGTAACCTGCTGTCATAGAATTCTTTCTGTAGACCAGGCTGGCTTTGAACTCATAGACCTTCGGAGTGCTGGGATTAAAGTCATATGCCACCACTGTCAGACCTCTTTTTCTTGTTTATTTTTATCTGCACTCCATATGAGAGAAAAATGTGATCTTTCTATGTCAGAGGTCTCAGGAAGGGAAACAGAAGGACAATGGAATGTGTTGCCAAGGGAGAATGGGGGTCCAGCAGAAGTGGAGGCCAGGGGGCAAATAGGAACAAAGCATGAAGCTGGGCGTGGTGGCGCACGCCTTTAATCCAGCACTTGGGAGGCAGAGGCAGGCGGATTTTTGAGTTTGAGGCCAGCCTGGTCTACAGAGTGAGTTCCAGGACAGCCAGAGCTACACAGAGAAACCCTGTCTTGAGAAAACAACAACAAAAAAGAACAAAGCATGACAGTATACATGAAAATGTCACAACAAAGGCAGACACCGGGCACACCTGTAATCCCAGCATGTGGGAGAAGCAGGAAGGTCAGGAGTTCAAGGCCAGCTTACATAGTAAATTTGAGGCCAGCCTGGACTAGACGAGACTTAAAAACAGAATGAAAGGAAGAAAATGCTTTAACAAACTTGGTTAATTAAAAACATATTTAGTGATAAGAAAGTTACAGTGCTTAAGACAAAGAGCTTGGAGCAGGAGGTCACTTAGTGGTGGAGCATGTTTCTGACATGTTAGGGTGTGGGGTCTGCCGCACAGTTTCTGATATCAGAGTTTTACATAAAGATGATCAACTGTAAAGTCTATGTGAATATTCCAAATCCAACAAACTCTAAAATGTATTTTGGCGTTTCCCCATGTCATTAATATACTTGAAAGCACACATTCAAATGTGATCTCTCTTTCTAAAAGATTTCTTTTTATGTACTTTGGTGTTTTGTCTACCTGTATGTCTGTGAGGGTGTTGGATCCCTTGAACGTGGAGTTTACAGACAGTTGTGAGCGGCCATGTGGGTGCTGGGAATTGAACTCAGGTCCTCTGCAAGAGCAGCCAGTGCTCTTAAGTACTGAGCCATCTTCCCAGCCCCCGAAAGCACGTATCTAAGTAGTTGAATGATGTTCCCTTGTGATTGTGTGAGAGGTTTTCAGTAGATACTGGCTTTGTTTTGTTGCACATCTGGGCCTGGAATAAACCTGTGTGTGTGTCACTCCTGCTCCTTAGTCTATTCTGCCAGGTGCCTTTCAGCAGACACAGAGCCACTGGTGACAGATCTGCCTCTGTTCTCTTCACAGCAACCCACACACCCTGTGTACAACATTGGACCTGAGAAGGTGATCCAGGCCACCACACACTTTCTGCAGAAGCCAGTCCCAGGCTTTGAGGAATGTGAAGATGAGGTGACCTCAGATCCTGCCACTGACTAGAGGACCCCATGGCTCTCCCAGCTCCCCCGTCAGACAAGGTTTCTCCATTTGGGTATAGCACGCTCTGTGCTACTTGAGCCTTGGCCACTGTGGAGTTGTGGTTTCTTTGTCCTTTCCTGTCAAACAAAACAAAGCCATCAGCTCTGGGTTGGAATACATGGTGGTATGATTTTTAAAATTATTTTCATACCTGTCAAACCAAAACTCTGGGAGCCAATGTAGCAAGCCAGGTTGGAGAGCAGTGTATGCTGGGAAACAGCAGTGCCCCCGCCCCTACCCCCACCCCACAGCCAGGCCCACAATGCTGAAATGGAAGGTATCTGTGAGTATCTCTGCATCCCAGCCACTGCTGTGACTACACACACACACACACACACACACACACACACACACACACACACACACCATTCAGTCTCCAGACCGGTATCCTCTCTGGTATAAATCTTAGCTCTGTGCAAGGGTGGGGCCGTGGGTCCAGCCAATACGAACTCTGGAACAGAGCACTGGGCTCCAGTAGGCCCTATTTATACTTGTCTCTTTCACCCCAGTCATCTGCAAAGGACAGGGGTCGGGAATGAAGAAGAGTCTTAGATTGAGCACTCCCCACAAACTTGGGGAAAACCAAGTCACATCTCTCTCTGAGGCCATGTTTGGTATGAGCGAGATGTATTTTGTCCTTGGTATGATGTCTACATCCAGGTAACCAATTATGAGTGGAAAACCAACCTCTAGGTCAACTCTGTGCCAGAGGAAACAGCTTCCCCCATGCCCAGCCCCTGCCTCTCCCCATCATGTACCAGGAGAGGCTCTCCTCCAGCTATGCTGCGGCCCAGGCTCCTTCTAGTCCTTTCTCCCCACCCACCCCTCCAAGACCGTGCAGTGTCTTCTCATCCAGAGTGTTAACACTACTAAGGCTTTCACCTTAATTCATCACTCGGGATTTGTTCCCGCCCTGTCCACTGCAGGCAAGCTGGCTGCTGCCGGGACAGCAGCCTCAGGTGGTAGGACAAGTGCCGGCGGTAATCCTGAACTGCCCCTGCACGGGCCCTGTCATGGTCTGTAGGGTGCTGAGTTTGGTCGTCCATCCACTGCTACAGTCATAGCGAGCTCGTGTCACTGTCCCAGCCTGTGAGCAGGGTGACGGGAGCTTGGAGATGCAGCATGAGGTTCTTCCCCAAACCACTGGCCGTTTGCTGCCTCTGATTCCCTGTTGCTTTGGTGTCCTGGGCTATGTATTACCTCCTTGAAATAATAAAAGAGTAACATTTTCTATGCTGTCTTTTTTTTTTTTTCCAGAAAAAAATTTAAATCTGTGTGTGTGTGTGTGTAGATATCTGTGGAGACCAGCAAAGGGCATCAAATCCCCTGGTCTGAAGTTATAGGTGGTGGTTACTTGGCTCAGTATGGGTGCTGGGAACCGAATTTGTATCCTTCTAAGAACAGCAGCTGCTCTAGCCATTGAGCCTTCCTTCCAGCCCACTATGCTATCTCCTGTCTATTCCCAGAAAATTCCTTCAGGATGCCCCCTTGCTCTGGGGACTTCCTGTCTCCTGCATGTGAATGAAGGAAGTTGAAATTCATCCCTCCTTGTGCACCTCCTTCACACACTGAATTCTAGTGTTTGTCTCCAGCCCGAGCAGGAAGGGAACTATGCTCTGCCATTGCGCAGGGCTGGGTGGGCGGACATCCTGGCCATAGATAGGGGCTGGTATGGGTATAGCCAGAATTCTGTGGTTACTAAGGGGCTCTCTGACAAGAAAGGCCAAGAAGGTGACATTCTGAGGCTTGCTCCTTGGGAAAGGAGGATACCTCAGGGGGAAACTCCATCCATGCAAATAACCCAGAGCTACATTCTGCCTGAGGCTCCCATCCCCTGGAAATGTTTAGTTTGCTAATAAAGGTTTGGGTTGCAAGCCATTATCCTAAGTTTATCTGTCCACCACCTACAGGAGAAGGCTCAGTACCAGAAGCCTTAGCTAATGAAGATAACAGCAGTCATAATTGGGGTCAAGAAGCCACTTTGGTCTGTGATGTCTTTATACCCTGGAGCAGGGCCTAGAAGGATCAGTGGAGTTGGTCTAGGGAGAGGAGAGAGTACTGGTGCTGTTGTCTCTGGGTTTGTACTAACTTTTCTCTATAATTCCTTTTCTGGAGAACTTCCCAATTGAGCCTTCAGGTGATCCAGGAGAGAAATCTTGGATTTTATTTGATTCATATTTTATTATGTAGATCCTGAGTAAAAGACACCACCAGCAATAGCATTTGACTCCAGGAAACCTTTAAATAAATACCAAACTACAACAGTTCTGTATCCACCTGAGCCCCAGCTGCCCACCTTGGGGATTCTGCCAGCTGTTCCTCAAGGCAGGCTTCCAAAGTCAGCCAGGGTGAATGCCCCTCGGTGGCATTCTTTTTTTTTTTCTGAGACAGGGTTTCTCTGTGTAGCCCTGGCTGTCCTGGAACTCACTTTGTAGACCAGGCTGGCCTCGAACTCAGAAATCTGCCTGCCTCTGCCTCCTGAGTGCTGGGATTAAAGGCGTGCGCCACCATGCCCAGCTCCCTCGATGGCATTCTTAAACTGTCCTTTCATTGTAGCCTGTGTCTGAGTCAGTTAACATCAGGTGAGAGTCTAGCCAATAGCTCTTTGGACTAGTCTACACCATGGAACTCACACCGAGGCCTATCTTCAGGAAGTCTTCACTTGGCCAGTAGCCCCATGTGTTTTCTGGGTCTGTGAACTTAGGACGGCAGAGCCTATTCTTGTGGGTTCCTTTGAAGCACAGAACTGCAGTGTATCTTCCTGTGTTGGTACTACAACAGCATAAAGCCTGTTCCATCTACCACACCACAGGGGTGTTACAGACTAAATACCCGGAAAGGGGGCCACACTGGCCCAGAAGCCTGGATGAGGAAGGAAGATATGGTGCCTCTCAGAACTGAGTTTACTTAACAAGAGCTTTCTGGGGTCAAAAGGCTAAAGCGGGTTACTGCAGAGTTCTAGCGGATGAAGGAAGGCTACATGCCAGTTGCCAAGAGCCTCTTCCTGGTGATAAATTCCATAACAGATGTATCATGTGGGCCTTAGGGACACTGAGAACCCGCACATCCTCCCTGCCTAAGCTGTCCCGTAGACTCTGTAGTAGTAGGACTCTATAGGAAGCCACTTAAAACCATACAGAAGCAGAGGCCATAAAGATGCTTAAATACCAGTGCCATGGAAGGGCCTCTGCCCAGGGCTAGCATCACTCACACTTGGCTGTGTTGCTTCCTGGTGCTTTAACCCATCAGATAGAATTTAAACAGCGGTAAGAGGGAAGCTGTGATGGTTCATGGGTAAAGCCTGCCACCAAGCCTGACTGCCTGAGTTTTATCCCTGAGTCCCACATGGCAAAAAGAGAGAACTGACTCCTACAAACTGTCCTTTGATGTCAATATGTACACTGTGACATTATGTATGTATGTATGTATGCACACCTACATGCACATAATTTAGTTATTTATGAATTTTATTATTTTAGTATATATGTTAATATTTTAATATATAATCAATCAATGAAATTATATTATTAATTTCATTGTTAACAAGTTGTGTTAATAATTATTAATAATGCCGGGCATGGTGGCGCACGCCTTTAATCCCAGCACTCGGGAGGCAGAGGCAGGTGGATTTCTGAGTTCGAGGCCAGCCTGGTCTACAAAGTGAGTTCCAGGACAGCCAGAGCTACACAGAGAAACCCTGTCTCGAAAAACCAAAAAAAAAAAAAAAAGATAATTATTAATAATAATTTAAAGAACCCTTTGGGGCTGCTGTGATGGCTCAGTGGTTAAGGTTTGTTGATTTAGAGGACCTGGGTTCAGTTCCCAGCACCATATGGTGGCTCACAACTGCATGTTAACTCTAGTTACAGGGGTCCCAACACTCTTCTGGTTTCCTTACATACTAGGCATACATGTGATGTACACGTACTTGAAAGGAAACATGCATACATAAAAGTACATCCTTTAAAAATAAAACTGTAAGAGGCAGATGGTTACATATGCCTTTCACTATTTCACCATTACTAACTCTATATACTGGACTTTGGGTAGGAGCTTAATAGCCAGGTATTAGAGATGGATCTGTCTGGAGCCAGAAATAACAGCTTAATGGTAAAATACTTGCCTAGTATGCTCAAAGCCTAGGACTCTGTACCTACCATCACAAACTAAGAAGAAAAGAGCAGCAGCAGCAGCCGCCGCCACCGGTGTTGATGGTCCCGGGTGCAGTGCGGTTGTGGCTAGGGGTAGGACCCGTCGTTGGCTTGAAGTATTGGGTGTCTGGACAACACTGCTGACATTCCATCACACAGATTAAAGCTTGTCTCAATTTCACTCAAACCACCTCTTGGAGAAGTATGTTCCGGGAAATGGCAGGAGCTCACCATGGCTTTCAGCTTCTGAGTCTAGAACACTGGATCAAAGCCCCAAGTGGGAAATGGATGTGTTTACACCTACATGCTGTCTAGACTCTCACTGTGGCCTAAAAGATATGAGCCCTGCACAGAGTGCGTATCAGAGAAGGCACAGACTGGGCCCGTCTCAGTGACCTCCTTCAGGGTAAGTTTGACTCAGGAATGTTTGCTTCTCTGGAGCTGATTTGAGAGCGAGGGCAGTGCTGCTTCCATCGGGGGAAAAAGGGATGCTTCAGGGGGAACTGCTTCCCTGCGTTCTATTTTATCAACTATAACAACAGGATACATACTTTTTATAAATAAAACCAATACTTTTAGGTTTTGTGGATAATACATTCTCTTGCGACGCTCAACTCTCCTCCACCACAAAACCACAGGAGTGTGGCTGTGTCCCAAGCCAAGCTGTGCCTATGAAGACAGGTGGTGACCCAGATTTAGCCCATGGGCTGCAGTTGGCCCTGGTAGATAGAGATGCCATCTCATCTGTATCCATTCAGTGTTCTGCCATATCTTCATGGCTGGGATGTTTACTGCGTGTCACATAAATGCATTTGGTCAGTAAAACTCATGCTAAAAATTGCAGTCAGTCATACATTCTGCTTGATGGCGTGTACTGCCTTGGACAAGGACGGAGAATACACAACTACAGATAACAGTGATGCTGACAGCTGCATGTGGGGATGCACATCTGTAATTGCAGGATTCAGGAGCAGAGACAGAAGAAGCCCAAGTTCAAGACTAGACTGGGCTACATAGGAACCCGACCATCTGAGTTCGTTCGAACCCTCGACCCCACGACACAGAAGAAGAGAACTGACTCCTACAAGTTGTCCCTTAATCTCACCATGTGCACTGTGGCAATCATGTGCACATAGCTGTGCACACACATAAATTAATAATTAAAAAATTCTGGGGCTGAAGAGAAAGGAAACATGCAAACATAAAAATAAAACAACAGCAAAAGGTATCTTACAGAGGATGAACTTTCGAAATCTGCCCCCACAGACACACTTCCATCAGCAAGGCCACACCTCCTACATGTCCTGGCAGCACAACTAACACAGGACCAAATGTTCAAATCCTGAGCCTGCAGCTGAGGGTGGTGGCATTCGAGGATTTCTGAATTCGAGGCCAGCCTGGTCTACAAAGTGAGTTCCAGGACAGCCAGGGCTACACAGAGAAACTCTGTCTCGAAAAAACCAAAACCAAACCAAACCAAAAACAAAACCCTAAAAAACAAACAAGTAAACAAAAACAAATACCTGAGCCTGTAAGGGACATTATTCAAATACTACAAACTCCAAATAAAAATTGGGGTTATAGTCAGCGGGGAGACTGTTGTCCTGGGAGGCCAGTTACCTCTGCTGGCCACCACTGTGGACAAGGTGTAATGGAAACCTAGGTGACAGTTGCCATCCGTTCCGCCCCAAACCAGTAGCCCTGACTTGTCTTCGCTTCAACTACTTGCTCAGGGTCAACAGTAACCAGGGATAAGCTAGACACCCTGTTTTGGCCCTGGTGATTGATCCAGAGCCAAGAATATGACTTGAAACGGCCCAAAGAAGCCCTAGACAGTTGGTTAGAAGAAGCAATACAGGGGCTGGTGAGATGGCTCAGCGGGTAAGAGCACTGACTGCTCTTCTAAAGGTCCTGAGTTCAAATCCCAGCAACCATATGGTGGTTCACAACCACCCACAATGAAATCTGATGCCATCTTCTGGGGTGTCTGAAGGCAGCTACAGTGTACTCATATAAATATAATAAATAAATAAATTTAAAAAAAAGAAGAGGAAGAAGCAATACAATAGTTCTCTCCTAATGGGACAGTGTCACGTGTGGCCACTTTTCTACCTAGAAGGCAGGCAGGCTGAGAAAGCACACCCAGCCTCCTGGGAGATGAGGGACAGGCCTGGGCACGGATTCTGAGGCCCTGTCTGGATTTTGAGTTGTATGAGCCTATCAGTGTTGCATTTACCATCATAGACAGGCTTCAACTTACAATGTTTTGACCTCATGAGATTACGAAAGCAATGTGCTGAATGGGCTCCACACTGCTTGGCAGGTTAGGCTGCCGGTGGTTTATTTATTTATTTTCAGTCTCACCATATAACCCAGGCTGGCTTGGCAGGTTAGGCAGGCCACCGGTGTTGTGGGTTTGGTTGTTTGGTCAGTCTCACTATAGAACCCAGGCTGGCCTAGAACTCAGAATCTTTCTTCACTCAGCCTTCTAAGTGGTGGGATGACAGGCGTGTACTACCACACCCAGATTGTTAGTATAGTTTTGACTTTATATTTTCAACTTAAAGTGAGCTTATCAAAAACTGAGAACTCTGTACATCTGGGAGTATCCTGAGAGACACAAAACTATCCCTAATCACTCCTGAGGCCACACAGGTTCCTGGTTGCTGCCTGCTCTCCCCAGCGGTGACCTGTGACCGTCTGCCTCATGTCCTTCTTCCCCTCATCTGATCCCTGGCTCAGTCTCACTCAGTGGGTGAGGCAGGTGTATGACCTGTGTTTCATAACTGGAGAAACAGGCCAGAGAGCTGGGTGAATCACTGAGGTTTCTGCTGTTGCATGATGAAGTCCACCTGAGCCCAGATCTGCTACCCAAAGCCCATGTTCTCTTCTGTAGATCAAGAGGTTCAAGGGTAACCTAAGGGTAGGGACAAACACTCGTTTCTTCCAGGGCAGGATGACCGAGGCCTTCAATTCCTGGCCCCATCTTTCACCGGGTCAAGACAATGACAGCAAAGAGGGGGACACGCCTACCCAATCCTTTGGAGATGGTATCTCGAGTAGTACAGGCTGGCCTTGAAGTCACTCTGTAGCTAAGGATGTCCATGAACTCCTGATCCTCCTGCCTCTATCTCCAAATGCTGATTTATGTGGTATTGGGGGGTTGAACCCAAGGCTTCATGAATGCTAGGCGTTTGAGCTGTGCCCCTAGCTGGTCCTCATACTGTGTATGGAATAGAGTGACATTCTTAAATAAGCGTGTGTCACCTTGCTGTGACAGTGTGTTACTCACACCGTGATGCAAGTCTCTGGGAGATGACCGCAGCCCTGGTGGCAGCCAGCCTTCCACAACCTGCCCTAGCATGTGTAACCGGTTCCTGGACATCTCCCTCATTTCCCACAAGGACAGCTCTGCTTGAGCCCTTCACCAGCTGGTACAGGAGCTGGGACCAGGCAGCTGGGACTCTTTCCTCCTGCCACGCTGGCACATCCAAGAACAAGATCAGACAGGAACAGAGCCTGGTCAGTGGGAATGTTTTCACTGCCCTCAGCTCCCCCTAAGGAAACACAGCTTTTCAAAAACAACCACAAAAACAATGGATGTTGAGGCCAGCACCCAGGAGGCAGAAGTAGAAGGATCATAAGCTAAAAGCCTGGGCTACATACATAGTGAGATCCAGGCTAGCCTGGTCTAGGCTATAGCAAAAAAGAAAACAGAAAGACAGAAAAAGGGGTTGAGGGAAAAGAAGGAGGAACAGGAGGAAGAAGAGGAGGAGGAGGAGGAGGAGGAGGAGGAGGAAGAAGAAGAAGAAGAAGAAGAAGAAGAAGAAGAAGAAGAAGAAGAAGAAGAGGAGGAGGAGGAGGAGGAGGAGGAGGAGGAGGAGAGGAGGAGGAGAAGCATATTTTAAAATTAGGCTTTGGGAGAAGAGAAGAGAGGAGAGTCATAAGGAGGGAAGAAGGGAGGGAGGGAAGGAGAGACAGAGAGAGAGAGAGAGAGAGAGAGAGCAGCTGAGTATGATGGTGCAACCTGTTGAGGCAGGAGGATTAGGCTAGCTTCAGCTACATAGCTAGCTTGACACTGCTACATGAGACTGTATCTCAAGAAGAAGAAAAATAGGGGCTACAGAGATGGCTCGGTGGTTAGGAGAACTAGGTTTGATTCCCAGCCCCCACATGGCTGCTCACAACCATCTCTGACTTCAGTTCCAGGTGGTCTGATGCTTCTTCTGGCTTCCCCAGGCTCCTGCACACCCACAGGGTCTATACACACTCAGGTGAACACAAAGCCACATAAAATTAGATATATGTATAGGCGTGTGTTTAAAGTTAATCCAAAAACTTTTGTTTTAGATTGACAGAAGAAAATCACAAAGCGCAAAGTTCCTACACACCCACCTGCCTGCTTACCCCAGTTATTACGCTTTTACACTGAGGACCCAGAGCTGTGGCTCAGTGGAGAACAGAGAACTAACTGACTGCTGCTCTTGCAGAGGTCCAGGGTTCAGCTCCCAGCACCCACATGGTGGCTCACAAGTCTATAACTCCAGCTTCAGAGGACCTGATGGCCTCTTCTGGCCTCCACAGGGACTGCATACATGTGGTGGGGTATGTAATATGGATGTAATAGCTAAAGGCCACATTTCACTCAAATTCTTATCGTTTTTGTCTAATGCCATTTTAAAATTACACTTACTGTATGTGTGGTGTGTGTATAGATATGTCACTTGTCTGAAAGTCAAAGGCAGTGTAGAAGTTTTCTCCATCCACCATGTGGCTTCTGGGGACAGAACTCAGGTCATGAGAACTGGCAGCAAGTCTGCTTGCGGAGCCACCTCGCTGGCCACTTTTTTTTTTTTTTTTTTTGGTTTTTCAAGACAGGGTTTCTCTGTGTAGCCCTGGCTGTCCCGGAGCTCACTTTGTAGACCTGGCTGGCCTCGAACTCAGAAATTCGCCTGCCTCTGCCTCCCGAGTGCTGGGATTAAAGTGCTGGCCACTTTGATACCATTTTTTTGGTGCTAAGATACTATGTCCTCTGCTGTTAGGTCTCTTGGCTCCCTCTGGCTGGGACAGCTTCTCAGACTTCCTTGTCTGTGATGACCTTGGTTGTTTTAGAGGTTCAGGTCAGGTTATTTGCTAGACTGTCAAGTGAGATTGTTGTGACACTCCTGAAGGGTTCTACTTTAGAGGAAGAAAACCACAGAGGTAAGTCACAACAATGCTGACCCTGATTACTAGCCAAGCTACTGTGGTTAGATGTCTCTAAAGCTCTCCCTCCCTCCTTCCCTCCCTTCCCACATGTTCTAGAAAGGAGGCACTAAGGTTAGCCTACATTGAAGGAGTGGGACCATGAGGCTCCATAATCTGAGGTGGAATGAATAAACTTCTCCCTGGAGACTTGCTTACCTCTCTCTCATTCCATCTTTCATTCAGCCCTTTGTGTCAGCAGCTGTGAATTCAGCCACCTGAGACTCAGAAATGCTAGAAAACTGATATCCATGCTGGCCACATGCAGACCTTCCCCTTTACCATTTACTCTGAGACAATACAACTTAGCAATTATCGGCATAGCACTGTAAATAAACTAGAGCTTTGGGAAGGAGGGCAGTGCTGGAGAGCAAACTCTGGGCTAGGCAAGCACTTTCTGACCAAGCTTTAACCCCAGCCTCAAGAGAATACTTAAAGCACATAGGTGGACGTATGGAGGCAGTGTGTAAATACTGTGTGTGCCATCTGTCTGAGAGTTCGGAGCACTTGTAGCTTTGGGTATCTACATCTCCAGTCCTGAGGGATGGCTGTTTCTATCAGCACAGACTCCAGAATACTCCCCAGTTATGTTCTAATTTGCTGATCAAATTGTCTCTACTTTGGCTGGTAGAACTCTTTAATGGCTGTTTCCTTGACATATCAATACTTTTTTTTTTTTTTTTTTACATTCAATAGCAACATTTTATCATCTTTCTCTTTCAAAACACATTGCCAATCAGTAGCAGTTGACACTGGGTTCTGCATATGTTTGGGTTCAGTACTACATTCTCTAGACCTTTGCTCACATTAACTTCCTTCCATAATAGGAACTCTGAATCGTTATCTTGGGTGTGATTCTTCCTTGCTACCTCTGTACCTGTGATGGCCTGGTCTGATGGGACAAAGGGTGTGCTGGAGCCTGCAGCCATCAGGCAGAGCAGGGCTGAATCACAGCTCCTTGTTGGAGAGTGCTCCCAGAGCCTGCCATCATTATCTCCCTGACCACGCCCACCTATCATGCACTCCCGGTGAGGTCCCTGCAAGCCCCATCCTTATGAGAGATGCTGGTAGTATGTATGCTCTTCCCTGGACGCCTCTGAAGTCCTTTACCATTTCCAAATCAGTGCCAGCGATGTGCCTGGATCCCAAGGATCTATGGGTCCCATTAGTGTGGGAATGGCAATCCAACCTATATATGGTGAGAGGCTCTGGGTCTACCTCTTCACCAATGCAGTCAGTCTTTAAGACAGCAGTTGGCCCATATAGTCTGACACTGGATTTTCTTTTTTTTATTATTATTTTTTTATTTTTTTAAGTTTATTTTTTTGGTTTTTTGAGACAGGGTTTCTCTGTGTAGCCCTGGCTGTCCTCGAACTCAGAAATCCGCCTCCCGAGTGTTGGGGACACTGGATTTTCGAGGGAGGAAGGAAAGCAAAAGAGTGTGAGAAGGGCTGAGTGGGCCCTTCCTTGCCCTTTGACATCCTTCCTCCCTCCCCCCCTTTTATCCCCAAGGGCTCCACTTAAAACTTCCCTGGCATGTAGAAACTGGGCATGCGTACTTACGGCTCATGTATGAATCTTATCTCTACCATGGAAGCTTCTCCAATGTAGGGGCCGGGTTTTATAACCTGCCTAAATCTCCAGTGGGTGGTACAGGGCAGCCCCCAAGACTACACGCTGCTCAAACACCCGTGAGCTGAAATCACGTGGGGGCAATCCCATCAAAAGGAAGAGATGACCGTACATCCAGGCTTGTCCCCTGTGCATTTTTAATGTCTGTGTAGAGGACCATGGCAGACCAGTACTTGGCTAAGGTAAAGCAGCAAAAACTGACCAGCCTGAGACTTCTTGGGAGCTTCTAGGCTGAAAGGCCTGCTCATATCACATCTGCTCTTTGCATACAGGGAGGGAGTGGCCTGGACTCATTTCCTGGACAGGAAATGTGGTCGTTGTTGGACCCAGAGTCCTTCCCTGGTCTCTCAGAGACCCTGTGGTAGGTGCTTGCTATGGACGTGACATTCCTTTAGCTGGCTGGCCCTGTTACAGCCTCTGCCTTAGATCTTGGAGTTATAAGGACACTAGGAGATAGGGGAACAAGGACTGGCCTCAGGAGCTGAGATGAGTGACCATATGGCAGGTGGCAACCCTGGGAGCATTTGGTTCCTCTTGAACGGTATTCTGCAAGGCCCTGTTCTTGGGTCCCTTGCAGGAAGTGGCATATGGGGAGATGTGTACCTCTCCCCACAAGCCAGGGCCATCAGGTTTGTTTTCTTTGGCAGAAAGCTTAATCCTTGGCCACTTGCGGCACTGGAATGGAAAATTCTGGTACAGCTTTCTTAATATTGGGCCCTTGATTTCGTGTTTATTTTCCTCCAGTCTTTAGTTTGCTGGAAACAAATTAATAGTAGAGACTGTTGGGTAGTTCAGCCCAGAGGCTGTGTAGGCATACAAGGGCCCCACCCTGCAATGAACATCAGAGGTAAACAGTCCTGACTGGGGCCTGGCACTCCAGCAAGCCTGCTGGGCAGCTGGCAGCCTGGGCTCTGTGGAAGGGATCCGATCAGCTGCTGTGAATGCAGGACTTCCTGCTCTGTACTCCTTTAAACCCACCCATCATACTGAGTATATGCAGCAGACAGCAGAGTGAGTGAGTGTCCTTGGGTCCAGCCGAAAGGTTTGTCTGCCTTGCGTCTCGCCTCACCGTGAGGAATCCCCATAATGAAATTACCATTTTTCTTCCTGTGAGAAGCACTAGCCATTCTCCCTAGTTAAAATTTATAAAGATCAAAGAGTACATTCTCTCCTTTGAAGCTCACTTAGAAGTAGTCTGAACTCCTGTGGGTTCTAATGTGCCATGGGGTTACCATGGCTGTTTAAACTTTGCTTTTTAGAGGTTTGGGGGAAGCACTGTCTGGCTCATAGTGGCTGAAATCAACAAATCCACCTACCCTGGAACAGGCAGTCGGGGGGGGGGGGCCCACAAGTCACACCAGGTTATACTTAATACAGCCATTTTTTCCCCACAAGTGGCAAGAAGTTTGCACATACACAGACCACCGATAACTTCATCTTTCTTCACCTCAATCACCCTTCCCCACAACACCTTAGACTAGTTTTCCATCCCATAAATACTTCTAAACTCTATCTCAGGGAAGGCTCCTCATCAGGCTGGGGGCCTAGAGGGTTACTCCTTGGCTTCTGTAAAACTCACTGCCTCATGAACTGGCATACTGGGTGGCAGGTAACGTCCAGTGCGTTTCAGTTCCCTAATCAAACAGACTCATTCGAGATGGCTCAAAATAATTCCTTGCCCACACCCCAACAAGCCTCCATGTGGAAGAAGCCCTGGGCAGGTACGCAAGGTTCTCTCAAGAAACACAAGCCACAGCCAGAGAGAGGGACAGGTGAGGGTGCCAACAGGATACACTATTCCTTTTTTTTTTGTTTGTTTGTTTTGTTTTTCGAGACAGGGTTTCTCTGTATAGCCCTGGCTGTCCTGGAACTCACTTTGTAGACTAGGCTGGCCTGGAACTCAGAAATCTGCCTGCCTCTGCCTCCTGAGTGCTGGGATTAAAGGTGTGTGCCACCACGCCCGGCTGATACACTATTCCTTAAGACTGTTTCAAAGGTCTCCCTTCCTCCTTCAGAAAGCAAGGAAAACAGCTCTGCACTTAGGCCCCATTTCAGAAGTATCTCTATACACCAAACTTCCACAGCATCAGTATAGGATGGAGAGCACTCACTCCACCTCTCATAGCACCCAGGCAGGAGGAGCTCAGAGCCAGGAACTTGGGTGACTAAGACCTGCCACCTTACATTGAGTATCTGAGTGCTGGAACACTTCAGGGGCATTGTACATGCACACCTGTAGCCTCACAATGGTACTTGGTTCTTGTCCTTGTAGTATGGCTTTGGAGACCAGGGCAGCAACTAGAGTCAAAGGCTGAAGCAAGCAAGAGAATTTAGACATGTAGGCTCAAGCCTCTGGCCTGTGGAGGAGAATTCCTGGAAAGAAGCTGTGTCTGCGGAGAGTCATTAACTGGCTAGAACTTGGGTGATGTGGCGGAGAGGTTGAAAAGTTTCGGTCTAGAGACTGATTACAATTTATCTTGAGCTAACTTTGGCTCTCTAGTCCTTCCTTTCTTACTTCTGTTTTGGATGTAACACTCAATGAGCAGGAAACATTCCCTTAGAATGTATAAGACTCCAGTTCCCACCAGTCTGATAATATCCGAGGCTTATATCAGTTCTCCCCATTGTGCTTTAACCTGCTTTCCTGATTTCCACACCAATGTATTTTCAAGTGCCTTAATTTATGGCATTCTGTTCTGTTCCTACAAAAAGAGTTCATGAAACTCTCCACACTAGAACATGGAATTTGGGGTGATCACTGTTTCTAGCCCACCACCATTTACATTTGACTCCAGAATAAACTCTATCCTCTTTGAGATGGGAGTTGTTTTTTGCAGCAACAGGCCTCAGCTACACCAGCACTAAGTGGTTCTGTAACTCTTCAGGTCAGTCCCAGTGAAGACGCGCCAGCAGCCATGACACTGAATCACAAGGTGATGGTGGGGGAAGAAATCAATCACTCTAGTGCACTGCAGTCAAGCCACAACATGGTCGTTAAAAACCATGTTTGCCTGAGACAGGACCTCACCATGCAACAGAGGCTGGCCCTGAAATAAAGACCTTTTGGGCTGTGTCTCCCAAGTGTTGTGGTCACAGTATAGGCATGCGTGACCATGCCCAGAAACCTGTTGTTTTATCCTAAGGGACTGACCAGTAAGGTAACACACCCCCTAATCTCCACCTTGCAGCATAGAGGCTGGCAAATCTTGTTCCTCCTCGGGTCTGCTCTTGGCCTAGAGAAACCGTTGAACAAAGAGTCTTGAGTTTTGTGTCCCTGGGGCTGAGAACAGGCTCTAAGAGGCCTGAGAAAGAACTGCTCCAACAGAATCACATGGGAGCCCAACCAATGTGTCCTGAGAGCAGGTTATCTGCAAGGGACATCTGAAAAAGGTAATGGGGTAGTCTCAGAGTCTTGGAGCTCCATTGGAGCAGGTGCAGTGAATGGCAGGGCAAGCCACTTCCATCGTCCAAGTTAGCAGACCTCAGATGCACGTAAGTACATCAACCCAGCTACGCCTCACTTGCTCCAGCAGCTTGTTTCTTAGGAGCCAAACCTGGGTGACCCAAGGACCACCTGTGAAACTAACTCCAGCTGCTGAGCCAGAGGTGCTATAGGTTAGAAAGGCTAGAGTCATGGAGTCCCTTGCACAAGCACTCCTGAGATCAGCCTGACCTACTGGGGCTCCTGTGCAATTTCCCCAGGTCTCCAATGGTCTCCAGAACAGTCAACTACCCTAGTTTGCAGAGAAAGACTGACTAATACCTCTGTGGGAACTTCTTCAGTGTTAAAGAACCTGCTAGTCTGGACCTGGGGAACTCCTGCTCTTTGGTCACTGAGACCTGTTAGGGTAGAGCAGGTGTGAGAAGCATCTGGGAGACACAGAAGACAACTAACTCTCACTTTGGGGCTTGTGCGGGACATGCCAGCATTTCCCACCTTGCACCTGTCACTGGTCACACTACCTCACGTATACACACAGCCACCTTATATAGCTATGGCTATTATGAACCTCATTCTAGAGATGAGGATGCTGAAGCTAAGGGAAACGACTTCACGAAAGATAAGCTATGAAATCCAGGCAGTCTGACTCCAGAGCCTCGGCATTAAAAACACTCTCATTTTTCCAAACAGAATTCTGCTTGAGTCCTAGTTCACATCTAGAACTCCTGCCACCCCACTCAGTTTTGTTTCTTAAACTGTCCCAGCTGACAGCTGTTGGGTGTGGTGGCACACACGTAGAATCCCAGCAAGAGGGAGACTGAGGCAGGAGGAAACTCAAATTCAACCTAGTGAGTTCCAGGCTAGCCTGGCCCACATAGTAAGAGCATGTAACAAGAAAACCAAACAAAACCTGACAGCTCTGTGAACCTAGCAGACGTTTTACACTCTGCGAGGGGACTGGCATGTCAGAAAAACACGCACAGAGGAGGAACCAGGCCATTTTTAAACATCCCGTACTCGGGGCGATTGCAAAAGTAAGTCATCCCACGCTCACTGCTGCAAGGAAGCTGTGAGTTTCAACAGGTCCCTCCCTAAGGGAAGTTACCTGCTGCAGTGACCAAGCAAACAGGAAACCAACAGGTAAGCTGGGCTCTGGGCAGGAGACCTGCTGTAATGACAGCATCAAAGATCAGCATCACTGGGCCATGCCACGTGGCTGTAAGTGATGGAATCAACACTTAAAGTTCCTAGGCACTCATGCCAAAGGAGCCCGAGCTGTGACTTTTGCTTCTTTTGCTTGTCCTTTTCTGCAGAGCACCCTCCAGCCCCAGGTCTCTTCCTGCCCATTGAATACTGCCCACGGCACCTTCAGCCCTCCACCACCTGTCGTATCAGGTAGTACAGATTTCCCTAGACAGCCCGGCTAGACACTGTACCTCTTTACATCCAACTAGTGTATGTATTCCATGGAAGCCTAAACTCAACCCTTGTCCCATACCCATCTTAGAGCCAGGGTCCTGTACCTAAGATGTCCCACCAGCCAACCCGCTGGGTGCCTAATGTTCCTCACTTGCCAGCTCGCCCGCCAGCTGGCTCCACTGGCAAATCAACCCTGACATCCATTCTGACCAAGCCAGTATGCAGTGCCCGAAGGATGCTGAGACGACATGCTGACCCGCAAGCCTGTGAAACCATCAGGCTGCTTATGCCCACGCCTCATCTCAGCCCACCCTCTGCCTCTGCCAGGAGGGCCTTCAGGAACTCTGCTTCATGCCCCACAGCTTGTGAGGTTGAGGATCTATCTTCTTCCTGTACAAACATGACCTACCTACCAATGTCCATTTAAGAAGACACTAAAGATGGACATCAAGGGAATGAAACCCCAGCACTCTCTGCCATATAAAACAAAGAACTTACCTGACTTCACTTCTTCCCTTGGTCTATGAAAGCAGTACTTCCGGTCAGCCAGACTGGAAAACCAAATGGAGATGCTTTCTGGCTAGAAATCCTTTCCGTTAATGGTCAAAGCTTCAGGTTGGAGTTGGGTTCACAGTAGTTAACTTGATGCTGTTAGAGACCTTTTTTGACTTCTAGACTTTGGCAGCTCTGTTGTTTTCTCTTTATAACTGAATGCTCTAGAAACTAAAAAGTCCTGGCCAATAATACTACCAGCCAGCCACCTTTTACACTAGACACTCATTACTGGGAGAAGGAGCGTCTCAGCTCTGAGCCATCGTTCCTCCAGAGAGCACCTGTTTAGCAGGAACTGCTGCCACAGATCTCTCACTGCAAGCCTCAAAGGCGCTTTCTGCCACTCACTTAACCACTCTTTTAGGCCGAGAGACACAGAAGAAACAGGTCTGCCTACACCGGTTCCTGGCCTTAGGCTCCAGCAAGAGATCACTACTTCTCTTTCAAGTTTCCATAGGCCCAGTTGCTTCTGAAAGGATCTTCCCTCAACTACCTTGGCCATTGCAGGGTTAAGAAGACACCACTACTAACAAGGATAAAATAAGTTTTTATTTATATTCTTATAGTAAAGGGGGAAGCCTTAACTTGCAGGACAATTCTTGGGCAGTATGTACAACATACTTTTTATTTCCATGGAAGGGAATCAACACCGACTGAGACTACAAAGTATACACTAGAAATCAGCAAATTCCGGCAACAGAGTAGGAAAAAGACAAAGAAATGAAGCTTCAAGACAAGAAACCCTTCACTGGGATCTGCTGACCACAGCCAGAGCCAGGACTGGATCACACAGTGGCAACAAGTTCCAGGACAGGAAGAAAGAAGCAGGGCGGGAGGCTGGACTGGGCTGTGGGTTTAGTACCAGGTAAGTCGCTCTTGGTATTTACATACAAAATAGTTGGCTCTATTTCTTAGAAATACACACAGAAAGAAATGAAGATTTGATCATTACTTTATGAATCTGTCGCTTTACAATATCGACATCATCAGAAATAGGGGCATTCCATTCAGATTCAAATTTCAGTAGCAGGAAATAAATATCAAAACATCATCACTGGCCCTTAATACAAAACCTCTACCCCACCTAAAACTCCCTCCCAGCCCCACCCACATAGCCACCCCCACTCCTGAGAGCCGTTCGTTTCGCTGCTGCCACCGCTGCTGCCACCGCCGCGCTGCCTCCTATACATACATACCAGCGTCCCGTGGCCTTCTGGAAGGCTGGGTCTTCAGGCTTAAACAGCTGAAGTGACGGACCGGGCCAAGGGTGCTTCTGTCCCTGCCTTCCTTTTCTACCACACAAGCTTCTTCAAGAATCCCGTTTTTCAACAAGAGAGACAGCTTTTCCAAAAAAAAAAATCCTTACAAAGGAGAGGGGGTGACTTCTGATTACTCCAATCTGGTCTTCTTGTCAAAGTAGAACAGTTCAGAGATTCACAAAGTCCANCAAACAGAGGTGAGGGAGGTCTGGGAGGAGAGCCTAGCAGAGCAGGCGTCCTCCAGGCACGTGCTCTGAGGACTGGAGGAGCTGGTAGGGTGGGCAGGACACAGTGTCCTCAGAGGTCTGGCCGGCCGTCTGTCCTCCACAGAAAGAGCTGCCAAGTTGGGGTGTTTTGGTTTAAAATTTCTGGTGGGGACAGGAACCCCTGAAGGGAATAAATTTAAAAATAGTGGACACAGGGAAGGGGATGAGAGCTGTTGTCCAAGAGCTTCTATGCAAAAATAACAATAAAGAGAAAAGGAAAATAAAGAGTCTTCTCAATGGTTCTGAGGGTTCTAATGATGAACTGAAGGAGGCCGCGACGGGAGAGTTGACAGTTTTATTGCTGGCCGGCCCCGCATGGCTTAGCTGGCCTCCATCCGGAGTTTCTTCCTGCTCTGGGGCTCTTCAGGCTCGGACTCTGAGCTGGAGTCTGAACCCCCATCGAAGGCAGAGATGGTGCCGCCCTTGGCGTTGGTGTAGAGACTGTTGTCTGAGGAGGGGTAGTTGGTCTGCAGTTGGGCACTTGATCTTGCCTTCTCCAGTGCACGGACTAAAAGGCAACCAAGGGAGCATGTTACCACCTTCTGGAGATCCGGAGCAACCAAGTCTCAGACTCAGGGTCCAGCCTGTTCTTCCTAAGGGTTTGCTTGCTGGCCCCCAAGGCACAGGGTGGCTCAGAAGTCATTCCCTTCTGGTGGCTGTTCCACCTGCACACTTCTGTTTCCCCCTTTTCCTTTCCCAGATGGGCTTGGGGGCCCAGCAGACATGGCCAGCCACAGCCATACCACCCTGAAGAGAAGGCTTGTGATGAGACACCGTCCTGCCATGGACCCAGCATAGAGACCAGAGCAAGAGTTCCCTGTTGGACTGAGCAATGCAATGTCAGAGAAGAAGCTAGCCCAGCAAAGCTAGGCTCCAGGAAGGTGAGAAGGCCCAATGATAGCAGGAAAGGATGACACAATAGATTGGGGCAAAGAAAACTTTTGGTTGGCTCTCATGAACAAAATCCACTTGGAATGACAAGCTGGACACTTGGAAGCAAGTCACCAATACACACAAAATACCTGGGCCTTTCAACAGACACCCCTACATGCAGGCTGCTCGGCCCATCATCCAACCCGCTGCCGCCGCCCGCTGCCCGTCCCCTGGTTGAGCCCGGCTGGAGCCTGGAGGGTCACCCCTCATGTTATTTTAGGTGAGATGTTCTAACCCAGGCGGTTACTTGCATTTCCTTTTACTTGCATCTTCCATGAGGGAGGAAGAGAAGTGAATTCCCCAGGAACAAAGAACTTGATCAGCTCTCGCTTTCCCCTGTGGTTGTAGGAAAAGGCGGGTGTGAGCATTGGAGAACAGCAGGGGCCTGGCCCATAGGCTGCCCTGATTGGACTACTATTGACAATGGGGAGGGCTCACTGTCCCTGAACTCCTGGAGAATCTGGTACTTACATGGCACATTCTACAGCAAGGACCTCAAAGTTCTGTTCAGATACCTGACACCAAGTGTGACCCTTACTGTAGGCAGAGAACCTGAGCCCCGAGAAAGGGAGAGATCAGGCCAGAAAAGATACAAGCCTTTGGATGTCCAATCCCCTAGCTCCTCCATCTCCTCACTGGAGGCTCTAACACTCAACTTCAAGGCCTGCAGAGCCAGGCCGAGGCCGATTCTGAGGCATGGTGCTCTGGCTTTGACGGAAGGCCCCAGCCTGGTGGGGCACAGCAGGGCCAGCTGCCCCATGAGCTTGGCTGCTCACCTTGTTGCTCCAGAAGAGCATTCTGCCGCTTGAGGTCATCGATGTCTTGCTGGTGCGTATGGTTTTTCCTTCGCATATACTGGATATACTCTGTTGCTTTGTCTAGGATTTGGGCCCGGGATGCCTGTTGCAATAGGAGGAAAAAAAAAAAAAACCACAGAACAAAATAAAGACCAAGTCTGCACAGCAGGAGAACCATGCTGCCCTTCTCCGGCAACAGCATGAGGGAAAGAAAGGAAACAGGAGGGTGGCCATGATGGAAAAGGCTGAGGTTAAAAAGTAAAGGCTAGCTATGTATGGTCTTTATCCCAAAGTGCCAAGCAACACAGAACTTACCTCCATGGAGTCTCGGGAGCTCTCCCAGGAACCCAGGTCTCAGAGAGCCACACTTAAGTTATTTAAAACCACCAGCTAGTCTGTGGATGGCCTGGGCTTAGAGTCTGTATGGCTCTTTTGTTTTGTTTTTTGTTTTTTTTTGAGACAGGTTTCTCTGTATAGCCCTGGCTGTCCTGGAACTCACTCTGTAGACCAGGCTGGCTTCAAGCTCAGAAATCTGCCTGCCTCTGCCTCCCGAGTGCTGGGATTAAAGGCGTGCACCACCACCGCCCGGCGAGTCTGTATGGCTCTTGACTCTTGAACTTGTACTCTTCTTGGCCCCTCTCTGGATCTTTTTCTTTTTTTTTTTTTTTTGAGACAGGGTTTCTCTCTACAGTTCTGGCTGTCCTGGAACTCACTTTGTAGACCAGGCTGGCCTCGAACTCAGAAATCTGCCTGCCTCTGCCTCCCAAGTGCTGGGATTAAAGGCGTGCGCGCCACCACGCCTGGCTGGATCTTTTTCTTATAGCTTTTATTTGTTTGAAACAGGGTTTTAAGGTCAGGCAAGCAGGTCTCCCAAGTACTGGGATTACAGTCATGAGCTACATACACTCTAAACCCTCTGGCTCTTTAAAGTCTTCATCTTGCCGATGCCTGAGACAGGCTGGTCTTGAAATCACTATGTAGCTGAGTACGCCACTCCAGCGTCCAAGTGTCGGGATAACTACTCCCAGTTGTATACGATGCTTTGGATTAAACTCAAGGATTTGTATATACTAGACACAGCTCAACTGCATCTGAAATAATGAAAGCAAAGTTCAGGCCACAAAGACTCTGCTAGGGTGGCCAGTTCAGGGTGACAAAATCAGGGGCTGGAATGAAAGTGGGTACATTATTTTCCATCATGGTCTTAAGACCTCACCAAACCCTTAGACTATTGCTAAGGAGGCTCAACTGAGCAACACTGATGTTGTATCACCATTTTTGCCTCCTGTCTAAAGAGATTAGCATGAAAGCTGTAAGTACTTGATGTCAACACAGGAAGGACAAGTAATTGAGACACCCCAGGAAACAGCCACACCTCTACTGTGTGGGCTTGGCTCACCAGGGGACCAAGTTAATAAATAAGTCAACAAAGTAGCAACAGGTCACACTTGTTGGAAGATGTCTATCAGGCTACATATATGGCTAGAGTTAGAGGCAGGGCACCAGTTCTATACATCAACTGGTATACATATAAGCTCAAGGCAGCATAGTAGCCCTAAGTCTAGTGTTCCTTCCAGAGGCTGAGCACTCAAAAGCTTTGCCCTCAAAAGGGTCATTTTATTTTTTTTTTTTTTTGGTTTTTGGTTTTTGAAGACAGGGTTTCTCTATGTAGCCCTGGCTATCCTGGAACTCACTTTGTAGACCAGGCTGGCCTCGAACTCAGAAATCCGCCCGCCTCTGCCTTCCAAGTGCTGGGATTAAAGGCGTGCGCCACCACCGCCCGGCTAAAAGGGTCATTATTGACAATTCTGCTTTTCAGCCCAGTGCTCCAAAACAACCAGAAAAAAAGTGAGAGGAAGGCAGAGAACACACCAGTATTCAAACTAGCAAATCTCAATTCATTCATCCTAAACAAATCCTAATGATCAACTTACAGACCTTAGGACAGATGGAGTGAGGTGTACAAGGCCTGGACTTTTGCCAGTCTTTGGAAACATTACATTTTCCAGGCTTTCTTCTCATAGTACCCTCAAGGTGATCTGCTTAAGAGATCATTCTTTTTTTTGTTTTGTTTTTTTGAGACAGGGTTTCTCTGTGTAGCCCTGGCTGTCCTGGAACTCACTTTGTAGACCAGGAACTCAGAAATCCGACTGCCTCTGCCTCCTAAGTGCTGGGATTAAAGGTGTGTGCCACCACGCCTGGCTAAGAGATCATTCATATTCAATTATTTTATCTGGTAAGATTTATATACAAAACATAGGGTGTGGGGAAACAAAATATATTAGTTATAGCTTCTTTTTTTTTTTGGTTTTTCGAGACAGGGTTTCTCTGTCTAGCCCTGGCTGTCCTGGAACTCACTTTGTAGACCAGGCTGGCCTCGAACTCAGAAATCCGCCTGCCTCTGCCTCCCGAGTGCTGGGATTAAAGGCGTGCCCCACCACACCCGGCAGTTATAGCTTCTTTACCCATAAGCTTACTTACTGTCTCTATGCAGACAAGCCACAGGCAGTGCTGACAAGTGTACTGACTAACAGATTATAAATGTCACTCAACAGGCAGCTTCTGGGAGTGCCAACCCACCGTGCGGTAGACACTGGCCTTAGTGCTGCACACTGCTGATGCCCCACATGAAGCAGTGAATTAACTGTGTTAGACCAAGGGCAGAGAAAGACAAGGCCATGGGGGAAGCTGGATGGGTTTCTTCAGCTGAGGGGCCACCCTGTATAAGTGCAGTCAAAGAGCCTTCTGAAGGCAGAGTTGGCAAAATGGGAAGGGAGCGCATAATTAGTAGGGACTAATAAAAATATCTTGCCCCTTTGATAGAAATGTAAACGAAGCTGCTTAGCAGAGAACGGCAGGTGGCAAAGTAGGGGTTCAGAAGATGGAGCTGGGCTGGCTCAGTGGTTAGGAGCATTGTCTGCTCTTCCAGAGGTCATGAGTTCAATTCCCAGCAACCACAAGGTGGCTCACAACCATCTGTAATGGGATCTGATGCCCTCTTCTGGTATGTCTGAAGACAGTGTATTCACATACATTAAATAAACAAATAAATATAAAAAAAAACCCACAAAAGGCAGAGTTGTATTCGCCATTCGTCCCACAGACATTCCTGCCCACAGCTGCTCCTTCCTAACTACAAGTCCTCTACCTTCTCCATCCCAGACAAATCCCTGTGCACATTTATACCTCAGTCTTACTCACTGAGACCAGATCTACTTTGAAACTGTGATCTTCCTAATTCAGTCCAAGTGCTGGGATTAAAAATAAGTATACAATCTCTTTTTAAACTTGCCTATTTTAAAGGTATTTTCCTAACAGTTCCCAGAAGGCAACCTTAGTACTTAACCAAGCTTGTGCTTCTGGGACAAGGGGAGGCAAGCAGACTCTGAAAACGAGAATGCTTGCAGATGGCTGGTACTGATGCTGCTGAGCAGGCCTGTGTTCTCCCAGTCTCTCTTTCAGGTACTTACAACCGAAACCACAAAAAGCAGTACCCATAGGTGACGTGAGAGGCTAGCACAGTAAGCCAGAAGAGTGACCATGGATCTCTAGGTGACAGCAGCTTCACTCACAGTAGTCTTCAGTGAAGACAGAATTATAAGGCTCAGAGCAATGCTTTGGGAATAGGAGGTCCTCAAAGAACACCAGTCTGTTCTGTTTTTAATTTAAAAAAAATGTTGAGATGGAGTCTTACTACTGTGTAGCCCTGGCTGTCCTGGAACTCACTCTATAGACCAGGCTGGCCTCAACTGCTTCTGCCTCCTGAGTGCTGGGATCAAAGGTGTGCACCACTGCAGCCAGCTGACTTTTAAATCCAGTGTTCAAAGTATCCCTAGGGCTAAACACAATACAGCCCAGCCCTTCTTCTAGCCCCTGCTAAAAGCATTAGTGCTCTTGGTCACGTGGGCAGGCTGCCCCTGGCCAATCAACAATCCCCCCAAATGGTCAGGTTTGCTTTGTCCTTTTTAGTATATTCAAGAAGTCTAAAAAGTTAAAACCACACACACACACACACACACACACACACACACACACACACACACGATACAGAATGCCAAAAAAATATATTTCCATCCACTCCAGGGAAGAGAAACAAAAGATTAAAGTCAGAAAATGCCAGACTCCTCTGCAATCAATGCCTCTCATCCTTCAAACCACAAGACTACAGAAGCAGCCACAACTGTATGTATGTGGAGGGCCCTTCCTGAGCTTTATGAGCTCATAGTTATCATACAATAAACATAAAGGTCCTGGGATTTATGGCATGGACTATGGAATGAATGGACCTGGGTTTTCAGTTTCTGTTTTCTGAAAAGGCTCTCAGTCAGCTGAGTCAACTGACAATGTTCACGTGAGTCCTGTGACCACATGAAGCCCGGTAAGCCAACGTGTCCGCAGATCAACCACTGCTTAGTAAGCACATGCGTGATTGTTTTTCCTGTTTAGTTTTTAATGTTTAGAATCCACTAATTCTACCCTTCTGAGTAGACAAGCCTCTTCTGAACAGGCTGGACAGAGCTGTGGGACAGGACAGATTGTGGCTGCAGGGACTAAGAAGGTTAGCTATTCTATACATACACGTAGCAGCATGGAGAGCCAAGGTAGATGTTGAGCAGCCTTACCAGGTCTTCTTGCAAACCCATGTTTACACACAGGACTAAGAATAGCCAGTGAACAGAAACAGCAGCAGCTCACACAGAGTCTGGGGGCCAGGCGCTCCAAACACCATTCTGTGTGGGAACTGATGCACAAAGCTCTGTCTTACCAGACATTAGTTACCTTGTAGGCAATAGTCAGAATTTGACCTAAGTCTCAGATACACTCTTATTTTAGGAACAGAGGCAGTTGTAGCACTAATTTTAAAAGGTCAAGAGAACTTTTTCAGAGACAGAGTTACCATGGAGAGAAAAACCAAAGATGAGGACAGGCCTTGGGGAGAACCACTGACCTGCCTTCAAGGACAACCCCAGTGAAGGTGGTTTCCTCAAAGTAGATAGAGTCAAGGCCCGTCAAGGCCCAATGGGAGCCAGTTCCACACGGGCACAGGCCTGGGCTGAAAAGCAATGGCTGAAGACGTCTTTTTGGTTAAAAAGTGAGACACAAAATCAAACAAACAAACAAACAAACAAACAAACAAACAGTAACAACCACTACCAGCTTGTAATAGTAATAATATCAGAGAACACAGTTGTCCACAGGGGAGAACTAAACAGGCTCCTAGCAGAGAGAAATGCTGGGTGAGAGAGACAGAACCTGAAGAGTCATCTCCCATAGTGAGTGCTGCTGGCTTCCCTGCCTCTTTGACATCCCGAAGGGGGGAAAATACAAGGTACAATGGAGAGGACTCCAGGTTTGACAGCAGGTAGCCCGAGGGAAGGTCAATCATAACTAGAGCTACAAGTTTTATTCATATGTCTTGGCAGAAATTTCATAAAAGGACTCAAAGGCTTCAAAAGAAGCTGATTCTAACTACAATCTCAGGCTCATGTGATCCCTGAGGTTCATCAACACAGACATGTCAAGGCTAGTAAGTCCCCTTTAAGACAGTGGTTCTCAGCAGTCTTCAGACAGGGCCAGTGAGATGGCACAGTGGGTGGAACTCAGTAAAAGAGAACCAACTCCCAAACTCTGTCTTCTTCTGGCTACCACCTGCTGCCCAACACAACTTAGAGCAAAAGCCCCACATCTCTACTTCTCTCTTATCACACTTTACCTGTTTTTGTATAAAAAGCCAAATTGGTTTAGACAATAGAGGTAAGAGGCAAGGTGGAGCATAGTAGACCCAGGTCGTTAACATCAGGAGCACCTCTGTCCTTCCCAGAGGGCCTAAAGCCCAGCAGCTACACTCATCCCTATTCCCCAGTCAGATGCACGCTGGCCATGGTGGGCCATTGCATTTGCTATAATGCTAATATTTGGGAGGCAGAGGAAGAAGAATGGTGAGCTCAAGGCCAGGCTGGTTTACAAAGTACATCCTGCCTTGAAGAACCTTCGGTGGGGGAGGGGCCAGACAAATCTGGTGTACATTTCTGTTGAATAAGCCACTTTCTGGAAATGAAAATTTACAAATGTGCACAACAAATGTCAGTGTCCTCTAAGTAATTCACTCTAAAATGGAGCCCATCAGTAGGGGCAAGGGAGGCGACAGTCTCTCTCTCTCTCTCTCTCTCTCTCTCTCTCTCTCTCTCTCTCTCTCTCATGTATACAGTGTTCTGCATGTGTGTATGTCTGTGTGAGAGGGCACCAGATCTCATTAGAGGTGGTTATGAGCCACGATGTGGTCGCTGGGAATTGAACTCAGGACCTCTGGAAGAGCAACCAGTGCTCTTAACCTCTGAGCCATCTCTCCAGCTTAGCCTGTGCCATTTCTTAAAGGCTTCATGCTTTCAGGCTCTTGACAGACCTGGCTGAATGAGGTGTGGCAGAGATGACAAACCCTGCAAAGATCATTTTCAAACCTTAAGGGCTAAGTGTGCTGCTGGGACTCTTAGAGAAGGCGTAGCACTTCCATCAAACAGCCCATGAATAACAAGTACAGCACACAGTTTCCTCAAGAGGAAACAAATCTACTGAGTCACAACATGCATTTACCTTCAAAGGTAATGAATAAAATTTTAGAGCAATTACTAGTTTGTCTACTAAGTTAGTCTTCCTCTAAGGCCTAGTGATGTTGAAACTGAGAGACAGTCAAACTCTAGGTAAAGACTCCAGAAAGCACAAAGAGAGAATGAGATGAAAACCATCTTCCCCGAAGTATCTTTGCAACAGAGCACAGCCAGTGGCTAACAGCCTTCATTTAGCTCCTGAGAGGACTCTATATATGGGAATGGCCAAATACATCATGCTGAAAATCACTACTTTAGTTATAAAATGTAAGACATGTACAAACCCCAAACTGGTCAACAAAAACATCCCAATGACTAAATATGAATGATTCATCTTTTGGGGAAAACTAAGGTCTGTAAATGAAGCAAGAAATTAACACTTTACCCACAGCAAGTATGCCTAGAGACCAGAACAGAGCAATAGATGTCCTTGCTCCTTAGAGGTTATCAATTCCATGCATGAGGATTCAAATGTAGCCGAGGATAGCCTCAAACACATTCAATTGAGGCTGACCCTGGTACCCAACCACACCATGCTGGGGATGGAACCCAGAATGTTGGGCATGTTAGGCAAGCTCATCTACAGCCTCTGGGTTAAAAAATTTTAAAATAGTGGAGAAAAGTGAGACAAGTCTGACATTTACTTTAAGGTGGCAACCATTTCAGTCACATTAAACTGAAGGTCAACATAGAGAGTAAAGTTTGCTACACTACTCGGCGTGATCCCACATTAGCCACAGAGCTCATGTACAATCAGTCTGAACTGCAGTGACCACAAGTGTGTGTGTGTGATATATATATATATATATATATTTTTTTTTTTTTTCCGAGACAGGGTTTCTCTGTATAGACAAGGCTGTCCTGGAACTCACTTTGTAGACCAGGCTGGCCTCGAACTCAGAAATCTGCCTGCCTCTGCCTCCCGAGTGCTGGGATTAAAGGCGTGCACTACCACCGCCCAGCTGATATTTTTAATACTTAGTAAATAAATGAGGACCAGGCATGGTGGGATACCCCTGTAATCCCAGGGCTGTGGAGACTGGAGGCAGGAGGATGAGGAGTTCAAGTCTAATCTCAGCTACACAGCATAGTTTGAGGACAGCTTGACTGAAACCCTGTCTTTTTTTGTTTGTTTGTTTTCAAGACAGGGCTTCTCTGTGTAGCCCTGGCTGTCCTGGAACTCTGTAGACCAGGCTAGCCTCAAACTCAGAAATCCGCCTGCCTCTGCCTTCCAAGTGCTGGGATTAAAGGCGTGCACCACCACCGCCCTGACTGAGACCCAGTCTTAAAAACAAAACAAAACAAACAACACATCTACCCCTGCCCCCACCCTTCTCTCTAAAAGAGAAAAAGGGCAGTGCAAACAAAAAATGGTATTAAATAATTCTGAATACAGAAATTGTATATTTTAGTCCATTGCTTTAAATTTTTAAATTTTATTTTTAACAATTAAAATATAATAACATTGTCCCCCACTCTCAGCTTCTCCCTTGCCTGCCCTTCACCCTCACATTCATGGCCTCTCATCTCCAGTTGGAGTGCAAGGACTGCAGACCTGTGTTACTGCAGCTTAGCACCTCACGCTCACACTGCTGCTCTACCCACTGGGCTTCCTGTTCCAGATTGCACTGGTTAGGTTTTAGTAGTATCTTATATAAAGGTTAACTGTACGTAGATATATTTGTGGTTCATATTAAATGTTTACCAGATAGTGACTATCAAAGAATCTTAGGACAAATGGAAACTAGCTGTGTTAGAGAAAGACAGAGACCTGTTTTTCTTCTTCCCATTTTTCTAAAGCTTTTACAATTTTGTCCAAAGACAAAAAAGGAAGAGTGATGTTAAAGGGAAGATCTGGATCAGTCTCTACCTTTCTCAATCTCAGGAAGCAAGAATGGTAGTAAGTCTCCTGGTACTCCCAAGGGAGAGCCCACCCCTGGCTCTGTGAGGACTGGAGATGTTCCTCAAGAAGCATCACCTTTAGTTATAGAATTAAGCTTAGAAACAGAGATCTCATCTGACTTTGAAAGCTAAACAGGGCCAGGTCTGGTAACCGCTCTAGATCGAACCTATGGAGCCACTGGAACAAGAGTGTCTTAAGGACAAGAGAGGACTGGAGGCTGGCAAGGGCAGAATGCAAATAGGAGATAACGCTTTGACAAGTCCCAGAGTCAGACATTATCTGCATCTTGAGGCTAGAGTCTGACCTTGGGGAGGACCTCAGAGAAGTTGACAATGGCATTTCTGGACAAACAGACTAAGTGGACATACTCTTCCATGATGCTAGGGTTATTAAGAAAAGTAGGCAAGCAACGCTGAATCCTTAACAGACTGGTCCATGAGAAGACCTTGGAGGTACGACACAGAAACAGTTTATAAGGAATTAACAGAAGCCGATACTTACTCAAACTGGAGTCTGGCTAATAGATGAGGTGAAATGAACAGGGCTATGGTTTATATTCCAATTCAAAGACAATCTGCTAACAGCCAGAAGATGTATGCAGTGTGGCTAGGATGAGCTGCTTGGCTTCAGGGCATCTACACTAAAGAGGCATCTCCTAGATCCTAGGACCACAACAGAGCTCCTTCACGGGGCCTGAGAGACAGGGTCCCTGACCTGGGGGTCCTAATGATGGCACAGCACAGACAACAGTCCTCAAAAGAATACCTTAAATTGAAATACTACAAGAGAAAACCAAAAAATTCAAGAGAACAACACTTTAACAAGTATGAAAGTCCACTCCTCACCCCAGGACTAATGACAAACCTGAATGACCACTGACTGGAATGAGCCACTTTCTAGGGCTGAGTGGAGAGATGCGAAGTCAGAAAGAATCCAGACTCGAAGTGACCCTCAGCTCAGCTTTCTGGTAGACCCTGAATAAACCACTTTAGTATTTTCATAGTAACTTACATACTGCTAAGATTAATGGAGCTATCTCAAGAAAGCTCCCAGGAAATGACAAGACTTAAGTACTTAAGCTAGATTTTGTTGTTGTAATTTCAGATATATATATATATATATATAAAATGAATTTTGAGCATATTTCCCACATTACCCTCCTCACCCCTTTCACTGAATCTCTCTTCCTCCCCCACTATGTCCCCCTCTACTTTCACATCTTTTTTTTTCCTTCTTGTGAACCCTACTGTATTAAGTAAGGTTGTTAGCATGAGCAGAGGGGAACTTGGTATCCTTGAGATAGGCCACTGCTAGCCTAGGCAGGCTTCAGACCTGTGGCAATCTGCCTGCCTCAATCTTTGAGTGATGCATGCCTGCTCAACTATACACGCTGGATTTCTTTACAATACCCCCAGACTGCTTATCATCCAGTACTGTAGAAATAAGGAACTCAGCTGCCTCGGTTCTAAGTCCTGTTCTGCTATAGACTGGGTCATGACCTTGAGCAGGCCCCTCATTTCTGATAAGAGTAGGAACAACAACAGTGATTGCCCAACAACAGTCAGCACCAAAAAAAAAAAAAAAAAAAAAAAAAGCCGGGCGTTGGTGACACACGCCTTTAATCCCAGCACTTGGGAGGCAGAGGCAGGCGGATTTCTGAGTTTGAGGCCAGCCTGGTCTACAAAGTGAGTTCCAGGACAGCCAGGGCTATACAGAGAAACCCTGTCTCGAAAAACCAAAAAAACAAAAAAAGCTGCCTTTGAGACAGGACTTCAACCAGCCCAGGCTGGCCTACCTCACTGCTGCTGACAACACTCAGCTTCTGGTCCTCCTGCCTCTATTTCCTAAGTACTGGGATTACAGGTCTTTTCTGTTTGTCTTTCTTTTTAAAGAAATTCACGAGGGGTCAGTCTCTTGGAAATGGAGCTATAGAAGGTTGTGAGTCACCATGTGGATGATGGGAATTGAACCCTGTAAGAGCAGCACCCCAAGTTTATGGTTAATCTCCTTCAAACTCCCAAGTGCCAGAATTACAGGAGTTAGAGAAGACAGGCATTCTTTATGATGCTTATTTTATCATACAAATACAAGAAACAAGAAATAAATGGAGTTTGTGTCTAATTTCAAGTTTTCTTTCTTGCCAGACACATGTCATGTCATTCCAATATTTAGGAGGCTGAGGCAGAAAGATCACTCTAAGTTTTACGTCAACAAAGACTACCTAGGGGATTGCAAGCCTCAGCTAGGAGACCCTCTCTCAAAAGTAAATAAACAAATAGATAACACGTCTCTCCTTATGAGAGAGACAGTGGCTCAAGACTGCAGGCTAAGTACTTGAGGCTTAAGCACAATTATGAACTCTAGTCACGCTATACAGAACTCTACATTAAATTTTAAAAAGACCATTTTTTCTTCCCAGGTTAGGATCCAATTGAATCAATAAGAATTGTTCCTTCTGTATTCTAAAAAAGAAAAAAAGACAGAGGCATCTTAGTGATTTCAAGGCCAGCCTGGTTTATATAGGAAGTTCCAGGACAGCCAGGGCTACATATTGAGACCATGTCTCAAAAATAAATGAGGACAAAGTAAAATGTAATATAATGCGCAAGATGAAACTCATTTCTTCAATTATTTAAAGACACACACACACACACACACACACACACACACACACACACAAAGCCGGGCTTGGTGGCACATGCCTTTAGTCCCAGCACTTAGGAAGCAGAAGCAAGCAGATCTCTCTTGAGTTTGAAGCCAGCCTGGCTTATATAATGAGTTTCATGAAAGCCTAGACTACATAGTAAGACCCTGTCTCAAAAACCAGAACTCCCCAACCCCAGAAGAACCAAAGAAAAACAAAAGAAAAACATACACACACATACCTGGAACAGAAACAACAACAATAACAACAACAACAAAAGAGGCTTCACTTTTTCAAGTGAATATATGGAAGCCTAAAACAGGAAAATTACTATGAATTCAAGCCAGTTTGAGAGCCACAGAATGAAACTTTATCTCAAGAAACCAAACCTAACAAATAAACAAAGATCTTAAAAAAAGGCTTGGACACATATCACATAATCGCAATGTTAACTGTAGAGTCACCTGGCACATAGGGTGCTGACATCAAAGGAGACTCAGATCAAAGGCCTTCCTTCAACAATCTGAGCTGAGCTCTCTAAAACTCACACGAACATTCACTTCATGACCACTGACATATCACAACCTTAACCATTGTAATTCAAATAAAAAATGAGTCAATTTCCTTTGGTTCCAATATACATTTTAAGAAGATTGCAACATCTGGTGAGAAGTCAGTCTGAGAGACTGAAAGGTTGCAGACCTGAAGCCTCCCTGCACCTGTGGTTGGAAGAATAATGCCCTTCACACATGCAGAGGACTCTTTATGACTTCCAAAATTAAGAGCAAGCAGGACAGGAAGGCCTCTGAAGTAAGAATGGTAGCTTGACACTGGCAGGTTAAGGTTCTGTTGACTGGCTCATTAAATCTGGTTCTTGTTCCCAAATTAAATTAAAAAAAAAAAGACTAAACCAAATCCTGGCACTTAAGAAGTGGAGGCAGAAGATGAGGAATTCAAGGTCAGCCTTATCTATGCCATAGGTTCCAGGTCAGTCAGAGATACAAGAAACCCCATCTCAACAAACGCAAACACAAGAAATTACAACACAGGGCCTGGTATCTTCCTCTCACCCACTCCTTACCCATTCTGGCCTGTTCAAGATTCCTCAACTGACCTTCCTCCTGCCTCGAATGCCGAGAGCCAGATAAATAGTTCTTCATGACCATAAAATCTGCCCAAAGGCCATCTTGCCAATGGGATCTGTCTGTTCCATCAATCGTCCCACCTTAATCTCCTCCATAGCGCGTGCACACGCACATGCAAGCACACACAGAGCCCTGGCGATTCGGAAACTTACTATATAGTCTAGACTGGCCTTAAATTAAAAAGATCCACTTGCCTCTGATCTTCCAATTGCTATGATTAAAGGTATCTGCTATCACCATGCCTAGCCAGTATTCCTATTTTTAGTGATTATTTAATTTCTATTATTTCCTTGCTAAAATAAAACATCTATTCTTGTTAAGAACAGTGGCTGGTGTGTGTAGACCCTGCACGAACGTTTGCTGAATGGAGTAGGTGAAAGGACCACGATGACAAACTACTCGTCCCATCTGTAAGCTAGCAAAGTCAAACTGCAACTTCCTCAAAGAAACGCAGCGAGAGGACCTAGTAGAGTAAACCTGTAAGGAGTTAAGGAGAATGTAACAGCAAGGGAAGAGGCCGAGGAAGGAAACACTGCAGCTGTGGCTCCTGAGCTACACTTTCAGTGGTTTCACTCTTCAGAACTCCTCAGATGAACCTGACTGACTGTTGCAGGTGTGTACTCCCAGTTCACGTGGTATGGGAAGTGGGTGGGTCACAGCCCGTCCTCTGAGAAGTACATCCTCAGTACATCTCATTCCATGTGCAGTTTAGATGAAGGCAGCTCTAGCCCAGAAACTCACCAAGTGATGCTGACACTGTGGCATACAGAATAAGCACCAAGTGTCAACAGGTCAGGTATGCATCAGAGATAAATCCTTTGCACAAAGGGTGCGTCTCTCAGTCAGAAAGATTTCCTGTGGTGCTCAGTGTTATACTCAGGAATGCTGTTATTCCGGTAAGTACCTTGGTTCAAGGCCATTAAATCAAGTATATACCAAGTGGGCTTAACCTACAGCAAAATTCTGGCTTTGTAATACGGCATTCACACGGCCTATTCAAGTTTTCCTGTAAGCTTAGACTTACTCCGTACTTCAACCACACAGAAGGCAACATTATAGACAAATTAGCAAACATAGCTTTTCAACTTTTTATAAACATGAAAAACTTAATCTTGGATAACAAAGCAAATTCAGGACACTTAGCAGAGAACCAAAGCAGTAAAGCCATTTGAAGTATACCTAGAGTAAACAGTTTTTATTAAATCATGTTCCTTAAGCTAGGTGTAATGCTAACAGGCAAGATGGGCTGAATCCCAAGTTCAGGCCAGTCTGACTATACAGTGAGGCTCTTTCAAACAAGCTGACCCAGGGGGCTACAAAAAGCAGCCTGTTGCTACACTGTGTCAAGGGTGGAACTAATTGTGCAAACAAATGTTTTTTTCTTTATTCTAAGGAGTGACCCTAACCCATAGGCTTTTGCTCAAAGCTTTTGGTTTTTGAAGCTTCAGCTGGCTCCTACCTCTCCAGGGAAAAATACAAGTTTCAAAAGGCCACTAGGAAGGATGAGAATGAGTGGTTTACTTCTCTCTCATATGAACATGTCTCAGTTTTTTGATCCACAGCTTACAGTGCTCTTTACATGTTGGGAAGAATGTATGTCAGACCTGGAAATCACTGGTGCCCAGGCAGGTTCACAGACCTGCTTCAAAGTGTTCATTTACACTAAGTACTAATGTTGAACTGCACAAGAAAAATTCCCACAGAGGTTTAGGGTGTTGCTAGCCTGGGAGAATCTTTAGTGATTCCAAACTAATTATGGACCATGTTACATAGTACAGAATATAGTTATAGTAATGTCATGAGTGACTAATTTATTTGCCTAGCATGTACAAGGCCCTGGGTTCAATCCCCAGCACAACCAAATAAAAAAGTAATGAACTACAGTATCTCCAATTCTGAAATGGATGTCTTGAAAACAGCGCTGTTAGAGCTGACATTGCTTTTGCTAAAGATAATCAAGAATGTGTGGGGATCTTCCAAAGAATAATAATTTTTAAAAAAAAAGGAAAGAAAAGAAAAAAAGAAAGAGACCATGCCACCTGACTATGTTTCTTTACAGAAGGGATTTCCTGGTCCATTCCAAGCTGCTGATGGGCCAACTGGCTTTGTCAATAACTCACCTTCTCTCCTTGGAGTGATGGGACTGAGTCCCGCAAACTGTGAAAGCTGTCTTTGATGTGGTCCCTACGTTTTCGTTCCAGTGCATTATGGTGAGCCCGCTTGTCAGCCTAGGAGAGTGAAGAAAGAGCATGTCAGGAATGCACTTCTTTTACAGGTGGATGCGGTAAAGCCTGGAAGTGTGTGCAGTCAGCGCTGTCCCTGGCAAGTGGACTGGGAAAATTTGTAGAGTGAGGTGGGTAGTTAGGAAGGAGTCTCCAGAATTAGGCTCTGTTAAAGGGGAGAAAGGGGTGAGCAAGGCTTGCAACAGGAACATCCAAAGTAGCACGATGAATCCAGCTCATGCACAAGTAAAATCAAAGTTATTCAGGGGACAAAGTGTGACTCTCCAGTGAGTGTCCCCAACCTACATGATGGAGCAGTTGCCAGTCTGTGGTTGGAATGTTACTAAGGGAAGCTCCAGCGGTCACCTCATAAGCTATGTTACCTCTACCATGAGACTTGGGGAACGGGGTGCTCTGTCCATAGGAAACCCACCATCCTGAGGCTCCGCTGACACCCTCCTGATAAAGGCCACTAGCACATCCTCTTATCAAGTCATACAAGAGAGCCCCACACCTCTAGAAAACACAGTTGCACCTGAGGTCATTATGGCAGAGCTGACAGCCTGCCAATTACATTTAGTTTCCTCTCACAGCCTGAGCCAGAAAGGCAGTTCTTGGGCAGCAGACCTTCTGACACCCACATGCTCTTGGTAAAGTCCCTCAGGCCCTTCTAGCAGGGCAGGCCCATTTGGCAGTTTTCTAAATACCCTAACCAGCCTTTAACCTTTCCTGCTTGGAATAATAAACAGTCAGCTGTTGGGCCAGGACTACCAACCAATCAGGAAGGGTAAGAGAGCAAGCAGGGCACCCTGCTGAGGAGCTTCAAGTCTCCCTCTCAATAGAACACAAGGGCCTACTTCTGCAAGAACTTCACCACACCTATACTTCAGGATTATAGACAAACTCTCTTGAGAATTTACCCTGATTAGAGCAGGCTAGGCTACACTAGCCTAAAGAACCTATCTACACATTAGAGCGAGTGACCTGGCCATTAAGCCCAGAGCACCAGGAATTTTGAAAATGCAGCAACAAGAGAAAACCAGGTTTAATGCTGCTTCCAAAGAATCCTTGTATTAGAAAAGATGGCCAGACAGAAATCGGACAGGAGACATGAGAAGAAAAGGACCTGAAATTCTTCTCCTATCAAATCCTAAAGTCTGTGACTCACTGAGGTCTGCACTTTTCTCCTGATCCCTCAGGTGCCTATCCACAGTTGTTAATCGGGTACAAATCCCCATTACAGCACTGTCCTGAAGGACTTGTAAAGTTAACCCTTCTTAAACCTCAGTTCACTGTTAAGCAAAATATTTTCTCAACCATTTCTATTTTCTATGGAAAATAGAAAGAGGAATCTGAAAGGACAATTGAGCTTGAAAAACCAGGTACCTGAGGTTAGAGGATATTATACAACACTGGGTAAGATAACTACAGCCACCCTCCAGTGGCAGTGTGAGACAGCTTGAGGCAAACTGGCCTGTCACAATCCATACCTGAGGAGCCTAAGAGACCTAGGACCAGCATTTGGCATGGACTAACCCTCTGGTGTTTACTCTAATTTCCAAGATGGTCTATTTACATGCAAATCAATTGGTCTTCAGCAGCAGGCCAAGAAACTCCTGTCTATTAAATCACCCTGACTTCTGGCCCTCCTCCCAGCTTAAGAGCTGTGCACGGAAGCAGTGACCCCAGTTACCCACAATCCCTCCTGCTAATACAAATAAAATCCTAATTGTCTGTTTTTTTTTTTCTGGGAGAACCCTAAAAATCCCAAGCAGTTAGAGCTAAGTTGGTCTTGTTTCCTGTGGGCCTGTGCTGCAAGCAAGGAGCTAAGTTTAACCAAACAACAAAATCATCCCACAAGATGCACCACCCCCTCCCGTTTGCCGAGCACTGAAAGGACTCAGATGGACAACAAGTCGTTTGGTTGGAAGACTGTAGTGAACTTGGCTGTAGACCATGAGCAGAAATCTCGGCTTCTCATCTGGGGAGCCAGCCAAGTTAGAAGTTGGCTCGGCTAGGAAAGGCGGCAGGCCACTGCCTGGTAGAAAGACTGGGCTGGGGACTGTTGTTCTCCAAGCAGTGGATGGAATTTCTGTGGTGGTTCCAGACCCAATTTAACTAGCAGAACGGGAGAGTCTTAGACCAAGCCCTCCTGCCATGTCTACCCTCGGCTGTTATGCCTAAACAGAGACAGCCGCTAGGATGGACTTGTTTTCCCCTCCCCAGGCCTCATTTGCAAGCACACGTGAAAAACATGCCCAACTCACATGCCTAATTCCAGGCAACTCTGAATTAAGTGACATTTCCAGTGCTTACAGAGCATAGGAAAACCTGACACACCTTCACACAAGGCTGAGAGTTCTCTCTGCAAAGTATTTCTATGCTGAAGATGAAGCTGATACCCCCTAGCTTTGCATGATGGGCCAATGGGAAGGCTAGTATATGCCTTGTTAGCCATCTTCCCTTGCTGACAGCTCTTTCCCAAAAGGCCAAATGCTCAGAACTGAGGAAAGAAAAGCCAGGTAAAGACTCTCAGCTTAAGGTGCTGGAGATCCTCCCCTGAGCTGTCTTTTTAAAGCAGCACAGCGATCAGCAGCAGCAGCAGAACAAAGCAACCCAGACCAGTGTACACGCTCCTGCCTATACCGAGAAGTGTCTGGTCATGCTGACACTGGGACCGGTGATACCCTTGTGGAATAGATCACAGAGTTCCTCTTGGGCTATGTCACAGGTTCCCAAATGACTCCCCTATACATCCTCAGGAGCAGATGCTGGACACTGCTTGCTCTGTGACGCAGGATTTGCAGTTTCTGTCATAAAGCCCTTCTTCATCAGCATGTCCCAGACTAAGAGAAGTACTAGGGGCTCTGTGATACCAGAGAGTGGCCCACAGCTGCTCGCCAGGAACTACAGTACCAAATTGCTTCCAGCTTTGATGTCTAGGCCAAGGCTTTTACTCAGTCTCAGTTGTAGTTCCACCAAACTTTTCCACGCTGGCAGACAGCAGCAAACCCGTCACCTATAATTTGTCCACCTCTCACACTAACAAGCATGTGTATCTTAGAGCAGCTCAATGTTGAAAGCAAGCTCAGTCGCTAAACTGACAGGACACGGAAGCTAAGGTGACCTGTTCAGAATCGAGGAACTCTCTCAAGAGAATTTCCTTTCAACTTATTGCACAGAAAATGCATCTTCATTCACTCATCTCACCAATCAGCAACCCAATTTCCTGCAAGACCTAGCATGGAGAAACGCCTTACTGTAAAGGATGGACAAGACTTTTCCAGAATGCCATTTCTTGCAAGCTGCCTGGCACCTAACTGTTCTACCATATAGGGTGAATCTTCTCGATGCCAATGTGGAGGGAATATGTGTCGTCCTTAGTGGCTATTTAGTATATTTAGTTTCAGAAATTTAAAGGTGTCCCTTTAGACGACAGAGTCACAGGACTATTCAACTAGCTTCACTGAAACACTAAGAATGTTGAATACAAAGGTTCCGAATTCTCATGCAGTATACTTATTACTTCTGTTTGGGGAATTAGATAAAACAGTTTCTAAGCAACTCAAAAGTATTCAACATAAAGGCACCTGAAATGAGATAAACTCACTAGTGTCTTTAGCAGTCAGATATTAACTCTAGTTTCCTAGCTCTTCTGTTTGAAGCCTACGGCTGATACACATTCTGTCAATATATTTGCTTTTGAGGTTTATACCATCTTTTGGAGTCTAAAAGAACCTGGGAACACTACAGCCCACATGTGCCATTACACTAGCTGTTTAGAAGAAGGAGTTCTTGGTTAGGACACTGAAGTCAGGCCTGACAACATAACACCTGTAAGCCCCACAGGAGGCTGAGGCAGGAGAATTCCTGCAGGGGGCAGAGGAGGCCAGGCTACATAGCAAAACCCTGTCATACCCGCCCTTGTCCCCAAAAGAGATCAAATTGGGTTCCTAGACCAACTCTTTTTTCTATCAGCCTTTTGACAAAGCAACACACAACTCTTAAACCTCAGCGCCATCTTCTCTCTCACAGCACCCGCAGGGAGGAGCGCTGCTTTCACACCATCAGAGCAGGCACTGAGCAGAAGCAGGCACTACAGAGCCTGCAGCGCTCCTGTCACAAGTTCCCTGAACCTCTGAGTGGTCACACTCCCTTCCTCCCAAATACACTTCAATCTCCAAAGAAGCAAAATTCTGAGGAGATAAACATATTGTAAACCAGAAAGAACTAGAAGTGGATGAGCGCACAGCTGCAACATGCAGCATGAATTCAGCAGATGTGGCAAAGGACAGTGCAGAGAGAAAGGCCTCAAGTTTCTTGACCAACTCAGGAATCCTACATTTCACATATACTTTCACTCTTTCCCAGAGAAATTATCCAAACAGAAATAAAGCAAAAGGAACCTCTGGCATAAAGTAACTGCCTCAGAAACTTAGTTTTAAAATACCACCTACTCCCCCACTCCACCTCCAAAAAAGTACTAGTGAGATTCTGCAATTATTAAGTTTAGTACCTAGTGTTTAGGGCGACTTCCTCTAACAGTCTGCTGCCCACTGGAGACTGCTTCCGTGTGCAGCAGCCAGCAGATCAGTTTCACTTTCCATTGCCTGCCTCCCTCCCATACTCATCGGAATGGCCTGCACTCTTCACAAGTAAGATACTGTACTGATTGTAGAAACTGATCATCTTTTCATGTTAGGACCCACAGAACATTTTCCAAATAACGTGTGTGTGTGTGTGTGTGTGTGTGTGTGTGTGTGTGTGTGTGTGTGAGAGAGAGAGAGAGAGAGAGAGAGAGACACTATCGCTCAGTTTGAACTCATGGTAATCCTCCTGTCTCAGTTATCCTGAGTGCTGGGATTACAAGTGTGAGCTACCACACTTAGGTTCCAAATAACTTCTTAAAAGTTTTTCTGCCGGGCGGTGGTGGCGCACGCCTTTAATCCCAGCACTCAGGAGGCAGACGCAGGCGGATTTCTGAGTTCAAGGCCAGCCTGGTCTACATGGCAGCCAGAGCTACACAGAGAAACCCTGTCTTGAAAAACCAAAAAAAAAAAAAATAAAAAAAATAAAAAAAATTAAAAAAATAAAAGTTTTTCTGTAGTCCTAAACATGTGGTTGTTCACAGTCCACATTTTTAAAATGGTTTTCCAAAGATAAAATCTAATAGCTTTCCACATTTTAGAAAAAAAAAATTATATTATTTATACTAAATTTCAAAAAGCAAATGGATATATTCACAGGGATAAAGGAGGATAAAGGAGATGTTCCCAGCCCATTTGTGACAGTTGTATGACGCACTGTCTATAATATGCCTGCTTTTTCTGTCTATGCTATGATAAACTTCTACCAGAAAAAATAAATATACTAAATTAAAACAAAGGGTCTCAAAGGTTCAACCTCCAGCAACAACAAAAACTTCATTGTCTATGTCCCAAAATGAAAGGAAAAAATGCTAAGCACCTTAACAACAACAACAACAACAACAACAACAACAAAAGTCGAAACATCTAGACAAAGTAGTACCAGCCTCATGAGAGTGAAAGCACTTAATAAATTTACATCACCACCCAAGTGGATGCTTTCAAAAGCAGAAAGCCTACAGGAGCTGCTTATCATAAAGTAAGAAAGCATCGCTCACTGAAAGGCAACCCTAATTCCAGCTCAAGGACGAGTCTTCCCAACACGCCGTCCCAGCCTTGCCTCTTCACCCTCATCAAGTCCCGCAGCAGACTTAGAGCTAGAGACTTGGAGGAGACGTTGCTTTGTTGTTGTTGTTTTGGTAGAACAGGCTCAAAAGAAAACAACCAAGTCCATAGTGTTAAGACTAATAGTACCCAGGCAGGGTGGTGACACATTTAGTCCCAGCTGATTAAATCCCATTTAATCCAGGAACCTGAGGTGGACTGATCTCTCTGAGTTCCAAGACAGCTTAGGTGCCTTTCCCTCTCTCTCAAGAGAGAGAGAGAGAGAGAGAGAGAGAGAGAGAGAGAATAATAGCTGAAAAACAAAACAAAAAAGGAATTGACTTTCTGTGGAAGTATGTGTAACACTTCATTAAGAACTAAAACATCTCCCATGAGGATCTCAGAACAATCCTTAAGACCTCTGAGATAACTGCACTCAGAATCAATCAGTTCTCAATAAATAAGGTTTTTCTTAGTGTTCAGGCAATCTGTACAATCTCTGATGCTCTAATAAAGCGCAGATACTGTGAAGAACCTGCTTTTAGCCTGTGAGTAGTAAGGCCCTATATCAGAGCTATCAGTTTGGCATCCTGCAACTTGTTCCCTAGGAAAAGAGACAAAAGTAGAGAGTTCTTGTTTGTTTGAGGTAGAATCTCTTGCTGAAGTCCAGGCTGGAACTCATTCTATATTCCAGGCTGGCTTAAAATTCAGGGAAGCCTTCTGCCAAAGCCTCAGAAGCCCTGGGCTTACACACTGGGCCACAACCCTGGACACTGTGTTGGGCTGTGTTGTGTATGCTAAGGCAGGGTCTCAGTAAATTGCAGAAGCAGGCTCCAATGTTTGATCCTCCTACCTCAGCCTCCTGAATAACTGCATTTACAGGCCAGAACAACCAAGCCTAGTTGCATCCTGCAAACTCTACAAGTTCCTAAACAGCTGTGTCATATATCATTTAAAAATCAGGTAACTAGAAGCTAAAGAGATAGCTCAGTGGGTAAAGGCATTGTGGTCAAACCTGATGACCCTAAATTCAATTCCCAGACCCATGTGTTGGAAAGAGAGAACTGACTCCCCCAAGTTGTTCTTATGACCTTCACATGTGAGCCATGACATACACGTGACCACACACACACACACACACACACACACACACACACACACACGTACGTTAAGTAAATGTAATTATAAAAAATCAATCAAATAGGCTGAGGTTGAAGCTCCATGGCAGAGGGGTTGCACAGCATGCGAGGGCCCTGGGTTCGAATCCTAGCACAGTCAAAAGTTAAATGCACATGAACACACCCAAAAAAGTAATAATCTGTGTTTCAAGTATTTTAACATTTCTCATAAAGTTTGAAGTTCCAGGGTATATGGCTCAGCCCTAAAGGAAACAAAAAGATCTGGCAACACCGATCACTCTCAGGTAGCAAGCAGCCGAGGTAGGCGGCTACTGACTTTTTAGAAGGGGTATACATCCTCACCTCTTCCTTCCATCCTTGACTATCTCATTACCTGGTCCTCACAGGTAACGAGGACCTCACTCCATTCTCTTTCCCTACCATTTCCAACCATCAAATATTCCATCTGTCTCTCTTCTCTGGTTGAATTTATTCTGAGTCTCTATTCCTTTTCTCTCTCTCTAATCTATACCTATTTACTCCTAAGTCTCAGACTCCAGAGACAAGAAAGCAGGAGGGTCAACCCAAAGCTAGAAACACCTACAAAAACAAACAAACAAACAAAAAAACCCATTAATACCAAAATCTAAGAAGTCACTGATAACATTATATGGGTGCATCCATCACCTTTCAGCAAAGCTGTCTCTTAACAGTGCCACTTTTCAACAATTTTTTTTTCTTCTCAAATGGAAAGTCAAGACCACAAAAAGCTGTGCCACTCTCAATATTTAACTTCTGGCGCCTCTCTTTTTTCCATTGTCATTTTTTGGGAATACCATGCTTTTCTAGAGCCTAGGAGTCTGGAGTAGTCACATGACCTTGGCTAAAGGCGATTATTACATGTGCCTGCAACTTCACACAACTATGGAGACACTGCTTAAAGCTTACCTGCTCCTAAATAAAACCTGGCCAGCTTGCTCTGAAATAACACTACCATTCACTTCAGAATGCCATTCCATTTCTCACATACCTCCGAGGCATCCTTCACTGAACACTACAGAACAACTCAGTACACAGCACAGGTCTCCTCTCACTCCCCTGACTACCTACCTACTCACTAGAATCTACCACCTGAGAATCAAGAATCATATGGATTTGCAGCGCCCCCCTCCTCCAACCCCAACAGACTCCACCTCACCTTAGCGGTTAAGAGGAGTTTACAAGAATATTAAAAGTAATAGAACGATCTCTTTTTCTGACTCCAAAAAGAACCAAAACTGAACGGAAATGAAAATGAAATGGAGAGTAGGAGACGTACCGCAGATTGAAACCTCGGTTGCTCTTCCTGGAATAAGAGAGAGAGAAAAATAGAAAATATAGAAGTTATTTTCACACTTCGAATTCAATAATAAGAAAGAAAATGCCGGCGGCGGAGGAAGCAGCGGGTGGGGAGTCAGTCTGACACCCCTCCCTCCCTTCTTTCCCCTTCCACTCTCTCCAGCGAGATCCCGTAGCCTAGTTGGGGGTCTCAGGCGCTGCCCCTCCTTCTGGGATCCGAACCGGACAAGAGGGATCCGGAACACTGACTGCTCTCCCCCGATCCCTCTAGGGCGTCAGAGCACTCCCAGCCCCTTCACCCCAAGGATCAACTGGTCACGGGAGGAGGGAGCTCATGGACCCAAGGAGCAAGAGCTGAGCGCTGGTCTCCTCGCCCAGGATCCGGAAGGATAATGGGATCCCCAGCCGGGCAGAGCGGAGAGGGAGGCCTCGACACACTCCTCCACGGGAGAATGTGGGGGTCCCAGAGGCCGCGTGCCTGCTCCCACCTTCAGTCCCAGGAGGCCTCTCCGGACAGGACTGGAGGGGAGCGAGCCTGGAGCGCGACGCAGGCGGTCCCGGTCCCGGCCCCGGGGGCGAAAAAAGAGGACAGAGGCGGCGGCGACCCGGCCCCCTCCCGCCGTCGCCCGGCTGAGAGCCCTTGCCGCTGTCCCCGCCTGACAACCCGAACGGAAAGGAAGAAGCCCCGGGACTCACGTCGCTCTCCACCTCGATGTCATCGTTATCGCTCATTTCCTACGGCCCAGGGAGCGGCCACTGCAGCGGCGGCCGGGGAGGGGAGGGGTGGAGGGAAGGGGGAAGTCACCGACAACAACAAGCCGAGTGCCCCCACGCACACACTCACTCACTCACTCGCTCACTCACTCACACAGACTCACACACACACAACACGGGCGACAACCACCTCACTGCAGCACCGGATCAACGGCGGCACGCACGCCCGATCGGCCCCCTAACACGTGACCGGGCTCACAGCGCCGGGGTAGCTGAGACTTGTAGTCCTCGAGCGTCGGATGGGCGAGTGAGAGAGAGTCAGAGAAACTACAAATCCCATCAGGAACCGCACACAGGCTTCGCCAGACCCACTTGTTGATAGAGCGCAGGGCGCCTGCGCTCCGGGTGTTGGCTGCGAGAAGTGGCGCGGTGCCTCCCGGGAGATGTAGTCCACCGACCGCGAGTTGTCAGGAGATTTTCCTTCCCAGGCGGCGGAGAGGCTGCTGGGAAGACAGGACACGTGGAGGGAGCTGGGCTCCTGGAGCCGGCCACAATTCCGAGCTCTGGGCGCCCGGCCCAAGGGATTGGGTGGAGGCTCGGGGGTTTGGGGGGGAGAAACTGGCTGCCAAAATAACACTGTCTCTTCTTGGCTAGACTGCTTTTACATTGTCTTGTTTAATGCGAGCGTCGCTCCTCTTGCGCCCTGGGGCGTAACCCTCCCGGGAAGGAATCCCGCTGCTGCTGACCAGGGGGCGCGGTCCAGATGCCCACGCGGACCCTCTGTATCTGGGTTTAAGGTGTTAAGGGGCATTACGGGTCAAGTTAAAGGACCGGCTTCGCCGGGGTACCATTCATCTCAAGAATCTTGCTTTCATTTGTCCCAGAGAGCTGTCCTTGCTGGGCTTGAATGTTTACAAAACCTCCTAGGTGCATGTAAAACCTACCTTCTGTTTGTCATAGCCGTAGCAGATTAGGGAGTGCCCCAGGTTAGAGAACTTTAATTAACTGCAAAAAGAATCAAAACGGGAAAGTTGTGTAGCTCCCTGTCCAGCTAAGGTCATATGTATGCAATGAGGTATAAAGTGTAACTACATTGTCCCCACCAGTATTTAACTAAGTATCTAATATGTGTCCCCTCAAAGACTTCACAGCTGTGAAAGCCAAAACCGGACTACCCTGTCACCATTTTCAGTGTGCACCAGGTCCTCAATGAAACAACAAACAAACAAACAAACAAACAGTAATAATAAGGTCATCTGAGAAATTAACCAAACTACCACTTTACAACTGATCTTCAAAATGAGTGCGGTCTTGAGTTTGATTTATGAGTTACTGGATTTTGAATAAAACTCATTTTATCCCTGACTATAGAGTGCAGAAACTTGGTGGTGTAATACAATCTTTGTGACACCTAGCCCTGGCTGCCCTTAAATGGCTGTGTGGCCAAGCCTAGTGTTGAGAACACAGTCATAAGCAGACTCATAATAGAAGTCAAGGACTGTAAGGGAGATAAAGATGGTAAGAGGTTTTTTGTTTGTTTGTTGTTTGTTTGTTTGTTTTGTTTTTCGAGACAGGGTTTCTCTGTGTAGCCCTGGCTGTCCTGGAATTCTCTCTGTAGACCAGGCTGGCCTTGAACTCAGAAATCTGCCTGCCTCTGCTTCCCAAGTGCTGGGATTAAAGGCGTTCGCCACCACTGCCTGGATAAGATAGTAAGAGTTAACTGGATACCAGAAGTAGAGACAATGGATGATCACCGAAAACAGGTATATCTACCTGCAGTGTGCAGAGTGCATCCTTAACTGCAAGTTAGTTTATTTGGGGACTTAAAAAAAATATCTCATGCCTGTCCCATGCCTCTCCTCAATGAAGTCAAAACCTTTGGGAGGCAGGTAGGACCAATAAAAGACAGTTTTTAATGATCTTCAGGTGATTTGTATATGCAACCTAGAGGATGCCAGGATAAAGGCAAGCTTTCCGCCTTTAATCCCAGCATTTGGGATTCAAGGCCAGCCTGGTCTACAAAGTGAATTCCAGGACAGTCAAGGCTATACAGAGAAACCCTGTCTTGAAAAACCAAAAATAAATAAATAAATAAAGGCAAGCTTTCACTGAATTATATACTTTGAAAGAGTGGGCTTTATGATATGATATGTTAATAATTATGCATCGACAAAGCTTTTATAAAAATAATCTTCGCTCATATGGCTAAAATCTAAGAAGTAAATTATAAAAACACTGTAGCGAAGGCGGATATGCCAAGCAGATTGTACAGCAGTAACCAATATGAATTTAGAGGAGGTGTCAGATTTCAGGGAGGGTGGGGGGTATGGCCAGGTGTTCTCTGAGGTTGCCAGGACAAGGGCTAGGCCTACAAAGACCAAACCAGACTCTGTTCATTACAGATCTCCACATGTTGGAAGAACATCTGGACAAATGGAATAAAGGCTTTCCAGGGCTGGTCGGTGGTGGCACACGCCTTTAATCTCAGCACTTGAGAGGCAGAGGCAGGCAGATTTCTGAGTTTGAGGCCAGCCTGGTCTACAGAGTGAGTTCCAGGACAGCCAGGGCTACACAGAGAAACCCTGTCTCAAAAAAACAAAAAACAAAACAAAAAAACAAAACAAAACAACAACAACAAAAAGGTTTTCCAGGAAGAGAGAGACCATAGTTGTTAACATATCTCTTCCTGATAATACTGTTTTTGTTTTTGTTTTTGTTTTTGTTTTTGTTTTTTGAGGGAGGGGGCAGTGAACACTGGTTTACAGAGTCTAGAACTCAGTATAAACACCTCAACTCTCAATAATTCTCCTGCCTCAGCCAAGGTCTGGGATTAATGGTGTGTGCCACCCAAGTCCAGCTTTTTCCTAGTAATTGACAGACTATTCAAATCTGTCAGTCTGGCCAGTACCTCTGATCTAATAGGAAAAAAGAAAAAAAGACAAAAAAAAAAACAAACCCTCAGAAATTGAATGTTATTTTGAAGCACCCATGGAACAGTTATAAAAACTGATTGAGTTCTGAGCCATAGAATGAATCTCAGTAAATTTTGACAGATGTGGTCTCAGAGAACATATTCTTAGATATAATAGAGTTAAAATGAAAATAATAATACCAGAGTGGGCATAAATTTACTCGGTTTATATGCACAAGGACTTAGGTTTGACCACTAGCACTGCCAAATAGTAATAATGTAAATTAAAAGTAAAAAGCTAAACATGGTAGCATCTGCCTGTAATCTTGGCCTGTGAAGATGGAGGCAGAATGAAAAAAAAAAAAAGTATGATCCTCTTCTGTCCTATAAGGAAATGGAGTTGAGTGACCCAAATGGAGATTTTCATGAACAAGACGTTTGCTGAAAGAACTGTGCACAAGGGACAGCAATGTCCTTTATAGTTTCTTCTGGTTGTTTTTCTGATATGACTAACAATCTAACATTTCCACAGGTGAGTCTTTGGAAAAGCTTTAAAAAACGTTCAAGCCCTTAAGCCTTTCAAGATTGAATTTGTCAGTCTTATGTACTTTGTGCTGCTGGTTCAAGTAGGCCCTCCACTGGGAGGCTTCATAGAAATGCAAAACTTCAGCCCCAGCCAGACCCAGGCAGACCCCAGGCAGACCCCAGGCAGACCCCAGGCAGACCCCAGGCAGACCCAGCCAGACCCCAGCCAGACCCAGCCAGACCCCAGCCAGACCCCAGCCAGACCCCAGCCAGACCCAGCCAGAGCCAGGCAATGCCAAGGGCCTTAGAACTGACTAGGAGCACTGGCTGGGGCAGGTGGGAGCTGTCAGTGCCCTGTGCAGGCTGACTGCCTCAGTTTCTGATTCCTCCAGAGATCAGTTCCACCTTTCCACTCAGCTAAACCACTCTCCTCCAGATCTTGTGCTACACATTTACTGCTAAATCCAAATCTTTATCTTACTTGTTGCCCTTCTGTTCTGTTTCGCTGATTCCTGCATTTGTCTGTGGCGCTGGCCTTTCACTTACTCTATGCAAGGGTCTCAGGGTGTAGACCAGGCTGTTTCTGAATTTGTGGTCTTCTGGCCTTGGCCTCCCAAGTGCTGGGAATGAAGGTGTGAGCTATTGTACCTTGAGGTGAGTTTCCCTTTTATTGAGGAATTCATATATATATATATATATATAAATTTTTTTCCTTCTACTTTCTTGGTGGCCCCTTCTCTGTGTCTCTGGTTCTTCCTGCCTAAGCCCTGTGTAACTTTTGTGGCCATTGACCCTTGAATCTTCTTTTTTTTTTTTTTCTTCTTTATTTGTGTGACACACACACACACACACACACACACACACACACACACACACCCTTGAGCTTGAATTCAGATCAGGCTTAGCAGCAGGAGTCTTTACCCACTGAGATATCCCTCTTGTCTTCTCTCTGGTGGAATCCTCTGCCTGAGATTTTGCTGACTAGCTCTCCAATGGTGTGCCAAGTGTTAGGGTTTCGTCCAGGCTCTGCCCCACAGTTACCTGGCAACAGCCACGTGTGCCTGACTCACTATAAAGGGGGCTGCTTGCCCCCCTCCTCTCTCTTGCTTTTTTGCTCTTGCTCTGTCCTCTCGTGCCTGCTCCTCCGCTCTCCCCATTCCCCTTCCCCTTCTCTCTCCATATGCTCATGGCCCCCCTCTTCTCTCTCTCTCTCTCTCTCTCTCTCTGCTTTTCTCTGTCTCTACTTCCTCAACTCCCCTCCCCATGACCTGATTAAACTCTATGCTATGCTATACCGACAAGTGGCTGGTCCCTCATGGGGAAGGGATGCCTCAGGATGAACCCTAAGAGGCACCCCCTCCCCTCACACCTGACTGCACATCCACCAAACACACTCCCTCTCTCCTCTTTATTTTTTTATAAAACAACACCAAGACTGAATCTCAGCAAGACAGGGTGCATCATTTGAACGACCCCAGCAACTAGGAAGCTTAGGCAGGAAGATGAAAAAGGAGTTCAAGGCCATGAAACGGGGGATGTTTCAGTGGTAAAGTACTCCCTTCACAAGCATGGGGACCTTAGTTCTGATCCCAAGGATCCATGAAAAAGCTGGACACAGCCACATACATCCAGCCCCAGCAAAGGGGGTGAGGCAGATCTCAGGTTCACTGGCTAGCCAGTCTAGCCAAAACTACAGGATTCAATGAGAGATTCCATCTCAAGAAGAGGAGGAGGAAGAGGAGAAGGAGGAAGAAGAAGAGGAGGAGGAGGAAGAGGAGGAGGAGGAGGAAGACAACAATGACAAGGATAAGGACATGGGCTGTTCAATGTCAGTTTCTGTTCTTCTTTTTTTTTTTTTTTTTTTTTTTTTTTTTTTTTTTTTTTTTTTTTTTTTTTTTTTTTTTTTTTTTTTTTTTTTTTTGCTTTTTCGAGACAGGGTTTCTCTGTATAAGCCTTGGCTGTCCTGGAACTCACTCTGTAGACCAGGCTGGCCTCGAACTCAGAAATCCACCTGCCTCTGCCTCCCGAGTGCTGGGATTAAAGGCGTGCGCCACCACGCCCAGCTCAGTTTTTGTTCTTAACACTTGCACACATGCACATATGTGCCAGTGCATACACATACCACACACACTATGAATAAATAAATAAATAAATTACAAGGCTAACCTGGGCTATAATAGTAGGCTTGAGAGCCTGAACTACATGAGGCCCCTTCTCTAGATTAATTAATTAATTAACAATAGTAATAACACTGACAATATCTATATGAATATAATGTAGAGAAGTACATATCATTTTAACAAAAACATATGTCCTTGAAAAGTGGAAAATTCCAATGATTTTTCTTTTTTTCTTTTTAAAAGCGTGCAGCATCTTTCTTTCTTTCTTTTTTCTTTCTTCTTTCTTTCTTTCTTTCTCTTTCTTTTTTTTTTAAAGATTTATTTATTTATTACATGTAAGTACACTGTAGCTATCTTCAGACACTCCAGAAGAGGGCATCAGATTTCATTATGGATGGTTGTAAGCCACCATGTGGTTGCTGGGATTTGAACTCGGGACCTTCTGAAGAGCAGTTGGGTGCTCTTACCCGCTGAGCCATCTCACCAGCCTGCTTTCTTTCTTTCTTTCTTTCTTTCTTTCTTTCTTTCTTTCTTTCTTTCTTTCTTTCTTTCTTTCTTTCTTATATGTAGTTGTCTTCATATACTCCAGAATAGGGAGTCAGATCTCATTACCGATGGTTGTGAGCCACCATGTAGTTGCTGGGATTTGAACTCAAGACCTCTGGAAGAGCAGTCAGTGCACTTAACAGTTGAGCCCCCATCATTCTTACCAAAACAGTAAGAGTAAATGAAAGACAGCTGCTGCCTCCATGAGTCAGCTATCTTTCTTAAGCAGTGAGTATTTCAGAGATTTTCCCGGTGTCAGCTGTGCTTTCTAGTTGTTTTGGGGGAGTAACTGTCACCATCAGGGTCTCTACAGCAACCGGCTCGCACACTCAGAAAGGGACCATTGAAGTCTCTTGTGAAGGAGATGGGGGCTTGGGTTGTAGCTAGCACAAAGCCTGAGTTCAATCCTCGGTACAGTAGAAAAAAAAAATAACCAAAAGTTTGTAAAACACTAACAACAAATGCTGGTGAGGATATGGAGAAAGAAGTGCCAACTAGTATAGCCATTATGGAACTCAATAGGGAAGTTTCTCAAAAAGTTAAAAAGAGAACTTCCATGCCTCATGTAGTCGAAGGACTTTACAGCCTAAAGTCCACGTTTATTGCTGCACTATTTACAATAACAAGGAAATGAACCAGTCTAAGTAAGATGCCCATCAACAGAGGAGAGAAAAATGAAAATGTGCTATACAGATTCCAAGGAATTGTATTCAACTGTAAAGGAGAAAAAAAAAAAAACCAAAGAAATTTGCAGGAACATAGATGAATCTGGAGATTATCATATTAAGTATAGGCCACAGGAATAAATTCTAACATACACTCTCAAGTACTAGGAAGTCAGTCATGAAGCTCATTGGGAAATGGGCCTCGAAGAGTTTCTCTACTTCAACAACTAGAGATGATGGAGGATAAAGAAAGTATTAGGCCCCACTCACAGTATGCTTGGCTCTGAGATATTGGTAAATGCGTTTCAACAGTCCTGCCAACTCAGAGGTTGTAGAGAAAAGGTTGTTGGTGTCAAGGACCCATCTCCATCTGTGTTTAACCCACATTTTACTTGAAGCCCTTTATTTAATTTGACTCCTTCGTCTGAAACCCAAAGTCCAAAATGATCTAAAGATGTTTTGTCTCTTAACACCAGGATGAATTTCTTAACTTAATATAAACTAGAAGTTTGTTGATAGAAGTTGTTCCAACAATCATTTTGGCAACTGCTAGTAATAGACAAGATTTTATATAACGTAAATGTATGTGTGTAACATTTTAACATAAAAGAACAACAGGACCCCTATCAGTGTAACCCATCATGGTCAAATACTCAAATACATAGTCAGACCAGAATTAGAAAAAAATAAACATCACAAATCCTTAGTGGATACATTTAAAGTTGAATGAACAATCAGCTTTTTAAAAAACAAATAAACAAGCAGGGCGTGGTGGCGCACGCCTTTAATCCCAGCACTCGGGAGGCAGAGGCAGGCGGATTTCTGAGTTCGAGGCCAGCCTGCTCTACAGAGTGAGTTCCAGGACAGCCAGGGCTATATAGAGAAACCCTGTCTCGAAAAATAAAATAAAATAAACAAACAAAAAACCCCCCAGAATTTCACTTGTAGTCCAGGCTGGCCTCAAACTCATGGCAATCCTCCTGCTTCAGCCAAGCACAGGAATTACAGGTGTGAGCCACCATGACTATCCAACAATGACCTTTGTGTGTGTGTGTGTGATAGGCACTGTGTGAGATAGGTACATGTGTGTGAGTATGTACACACATGCACCATGGAGCTAAAGTGGAGGTAAGAGGACATAGGTTGGGACAGCTTCTCTCCTTCCAGCCTGGGTTTCAGGGACACAATTCAGTCATCAGGTTTGTGTGACAGGTGCTTTGTTTGACCTGAAGCCATCTCATTGACTTGACAAATTTTATTTAAAAATAAAAGGAAAAAAAATCAGAGCTGGAAACACAGCTCAGTCACAGAGTGCTTATTTAGCTTGTGTGAGACCCTAGATTCAATTTCCATCACTGGAAAAAAAAAATCAGTCAGCGTTTTCTTCTTCTTTTTTTTTTTTTTTTTTTTTTTTTTTTTTTTTTTTTTTTTTTTTTGGTTTTTCGAGACAGGGTTTCTCTGTGTAGCCCTGGCTATCCTGGAACTCACTCTGTAGACCAGGCTGGCCTTGAACTCAGAAATCTGCCTGCCTCTACCTCCTGAGTGCTGGGATTAAAGGCGTGTGCCACCACGCTCGGCTTCTGATGGCTCCCAAAAGACCAATCACTGCAGAGAGCTGAAAGATAAGGCCCAGCGCCTTGCTTACTACAGCAAGAACATTTTACCTGCAAATTCAAAGTGCTGGTTTGTTTGTGTTTCAGGCAGAGCCTTCTGTAGCCTGTGTCTGTCTCAAACTCACCACATAGCCCAGGCTAACCCGGAACTCCTGAGTCTCTTGCTTGCCCCTCCCAAGCTCTGAGATTATAGACGTAAACCACACCACCGGTCTTTGCTTGTTTGTTGACTTGTTTCCTGGTGCTGTGGGTTAAACCCAGGGCACGGAGTACACTGGGCACCACACTCTTAGCCTCCCAAGGTGTTCTGATTTCCAGAGGAATATGCCCTGGCGTACTCTAAGAAATTTGGAAGGAAGCTGGCTCTCAGAGGCCTTTTGCAGTTCACACTCACAACTACTAAACATTTCATTGACAAACTAATTTATCAATCTTCCTTTCTTCCCACACTCCCTTTGCAGTACAAGAGCCTCAAACCCAGGCAAATGCTGTGCTGTCGGGCTATATCCTCAGCCCATTTCTTCATTTTGCATTGATCCCACTGAGTTGCCCAGGCTCGCCTTGCACTTACTCTGTAATCCAGGCAGGCCTTGAAGTGAGCCCCTGCCTGAGTCTCCCAAGTGGCAGAGATTATAGGATTGCAGGGCTGGCGGCATCATGACCCCTTTTCAATTCCTTTGGTGTTATTCAAAGTGATGGCTTAAATTAAGAGCACACACTGCTCTTGCAGAGTACCCAGGTTCCATCCCCGGCTTCCCTGTGGGGTGACTGGCAGCCAGCTATAACTCCAGCCCCAGGGAAGCCAAGGCTCTCTGGCCCCCTTGTCCAATGTCACTGCCCTCATAGGTTAATACCTACACACAGACACACAAGTGTATACATAATTAAAAATAAAAATACATCTTAAAAGAAAAAAAGAGACCAAGGTCAGGGGTGGTAGCACACCTGTTTATTCTCAACACTCAGGAAGCAGGTGGATCTCTGTGAATTTGAGGCCACCCTGGTCTAGCAACTTCTAGGCCAGTGAAGGATACATAGTGAGACCTTGTCTCAAAGATAAATAAATAAATGCCTCCCCCCAACAAATTCCACAAAAAAACCTCACAAACAAAGACCTCGACGACAACAACAACAACAACAACAACAACAACAGCAACATACCCCAAAGCAGACATTCAGGGGAAAGAAAACAAAAAGGGAGAAAGAACTCAAGAGCAGGGCTCCCATCCTCGAGCACCCCACGTAAGCAGAATGGAAGTAGTTGTGCCCCACGTAGTAGCATTTCATTCTGCAGTGGGATGGACTGCATATGCAGTGCTAGCCCCCCTGAGATTAGACCCAGAAAATGCCATCACCAAATGGTGACCCAGCTGTGGCAATGCTGTGGTACAATGTGACGCCCATTTGCTCGGACTGTGCTGGTGTAAACAAGCTGACTGGTCTGCCAGTGCATGATAGCATATGTGATTATGTACCATATATAAGTTAATGATGTGGTCTATGCATTTACTGTACTGTTATACAGTAGAATGTACTTCCTGCGCTTGCGCAAACACGCGCGCACACACACCCCCCACACACAAAAACACCACACACCACACATACACACCACACATACCACATACACACTACACATCCCACACACCACACACACACACACACACACACACACACACACACACACACACACACACAGAAGAATTCATAGTTTACCCAGTTAAGCAGTAATCCTATATCTGTATTTACCATGTTTCCATACTATGGTGCACATGTGGGAGTCCAAAAATAACTTTTATGATTACCTCCTTCCACTTTGGGTTCCAAGGAAGGAACTCAGGTTTTCAGGCCTGTGCAGCAAGCTCTTTTACCCACGGAGCCATCTTTCCCAGAATGATACACTTCTTTTATGTGTAATGCTGGGGGCACCCAGGGGCGGTATCTCTAAAGTAGACACTTGGGTGCTTACAGCACTCAGGTGTTCTTTCTAGGGGTGAGATGTGAAAATGCCACCAGAACTGTCATGGAACTTTCCAAAATTCAGCTGTCACTTCCAGCTGCTAACGTTGAGCCACGTGCTCTAGCCTGCCAGCCTGGGATTGGTAGGGATGGTAGTGCCTGGCGCAGCTCTTCTGCTCCCTGGAAACAGCGTGACCATCTCCACTGCTGCTAGAGGTGTAAGTGACCTTGAACGGGCTTCATGAGGACTCTTTAAACTTCAAGCGCTTGCTTAAAATAAGTAAACGAGAAAATAAGGCAGAAATGATAGCGATGTGTGAACAGAGGGTCTGTATGTTTAGAAATATTTTCTTCGAGGCTACAACCCTCTCCAATATTCCCTAACTCCTTTGGCAAAATTAGAGTCCAAATTCTGCTGCAATTCAAGAAAATGGGAGGGAGTTTGAAATAGGCAGAGAAACTGACCTGGATGGTTTAGTAACAGGCCCAAAGAACACAGTGTTCTTTGGGCAAAGATAGGTGCTCGCATGTCTGTTTCCGCAGGTCAGACTGACCCCCGGGCCACTTAACTCGTGGCAAGTGGAGATAGTCAGAATATTTATAGAAAGTCCACTGCATCCTTGACAGTTACTAATAAAAGAAGAGATGATGCTCACGAGAAAAGGTGATTCGAAGGGGTGATTCAAGCCCTGAGCTCTGGGGAGGATGAGACAGGGAGGAGTCTGGAGTTCCAGAGCAGCCTGAGATACAAAGGGAGACTGTGATTCCATTTTCCCCTTCTTCCTTCGGGGTGTGCAGGCACTGCTGTATCCAGGCAGGGAAGGATGAAGCAAAGTCCAGACCAGTCAGCAGGATCCTGGTCCGACAATAAATGCGGAGTGGTGGGGAGGTGGGGCTTTGAGAGGGTGGGGGATGAGGGGAGTTAGGGATGGGAGAATGGAGGTGGGGGAGTTGGAGGGGGTGGGATGGGGTGGGGTGGTGGGAAGTGGGTGGGGTTTCTCCAAGGGTTTTATTGTTTCAGCTCTCTTAGACAAGGTTCAAAGCAACAGCTCTCTTAGAGAGGTTCAGTGAGACAGCTTGTGTGCATTTATATTATATATTTATTCGGGTGAACCAAGGGCTATGTAGAGACTGAGAGGGGGTTCTTTGTGTGAAGTTTCATTGATAGAGGCTTAAGGTTTGGGGGACACCTCATTTGCACGGAGAGGCATTCCAGGGAGTTGAACCCGTAATTTCGCCAAGGATTACATGACATTCCTCAGATAGAAGATTGGGGGGTCGGACTCCCCAGATCAGGTGGAGAAGAGGAAGCCTCGCTAAGTCATTTTGTGCCAAGCGATCCAATCATGCTAGACTACAGTCTTAATAGTGAGGTGGAACAGGAGACTCTCTCTCAAAACAAGCAAAGACTATTTACCAACCCTTTCTTTTGTTGGTTGATTGGTTTTGAAACATCAAAGCCCATGTTGGCCTTAAACTTTCTAAGTAGCTGAAGATAGCCTTGAACTTCTGATCCTCCTGCCAGGCTTGGTGGCACACATCTCTATTCTAGTGCTCTAGAGTCTAGGCAGGAATAACGTGGGTACAGATGCCAGCCTGACTACATTGGTGAGACTTTGCTGCAGGCAAGCGAGCAAACAGAACTAAAATTCTTCACCTAGTCCAATGGTTCACCTAGTCCAATGGTTCACCTAGTCCAGTGGTTCACCTAGTCCAGTGGTTCACCTAGTCCAGTGGTTCACCTAGTCCAGTGGTTCTCAACCTTCCTAATGCTGAAACCCTTATACAGTTCCTCATGTTGTGGTGACCCCCCCACCATAAAATTATTTTGTTGCTACTTCATAAATGTAATTTCCCTGCAGTTATGAATCATAATGTATATATCCAATATGTGACCCCCATGGGGGGAGATCTAGACCTGTAGGTTGAGTGTGAACCATTGGTCTAATCCAAGATAGCAAAGTTTCCCTTCCTTTCTCTCTTCCTCTTTTGTTTTTTTCTCAAACAGGGCAATGCTATGTAGCCCTCACTAGCCTGGGTCTTTCCATGTATATTGAGATTTTCTTGAGTTTCCCTCCCTGGTGCTGGGATTACATGTTTGCCCATCACACAGTGGTCCCTCGTATTTCTCCTTTAGAATTTTATAGTCTTTGTGCTAGATCTCAGGTGTATGATTCAGTTTGAGTTCATTTCTTTCTTCTTTTTTTTTTTTACAGCTTTATTGATATATAACTCCTATCCCACCAACCAAATTCATATAATGTATATAAAGCAATCAATGGTTTTCATCAACTCTGAAAGAAACCTCACACTCGTTAACAATGGCCTACATATCTCCTCCCCTTGGCTCTAAGCCATCACTTTTCCGGTTACTTTCCACCACAACAGATCTGCCTCTCAAATTAATTTATATGTAGGGCACAAAAATAAAGACCAAGGGATTTTTTTTTTTTTGAGACAGGGTTTCTCTGTGTAGCCCTGGCTTTCCTGGAACTCACTTTGTAGACTAGGTTGGCCTCAAACTCAGAAATCCGCCTGCCTCTGCCTCCCGAGTGCTGGGATTAAAGGCATTCGCCACCACGCCCGGCTCGGGATATTTTTAATAACATGTACATTCAACGGTTTGAGAACTACTATTCATCAAGAAGACTATATTTGCCAGGTGTGGGAATACATGCCTATAATCCAAGTACTCAAGAGGCAGAGGCAGGAGGATCACCACAAGTTCTAGTCTACAATGGTCTACAGACTGAGTTCAAGTAAGCCAACCAGACAGGGTTACAGGGCAGGAATCTGTCAAAAGCAAAGCCAAATAAAAGCAAGAAAAGAGGCTTCTAAAGATGTCGCTCAGTTGGTAGAGCACCTGCCTAGGGAGCCCTGGGTTCAGTTTGTTTGTTTGTTTGTTTGTTTGTTTGTTTGTTTGATACAGGGTTTCTCTGTGCAGCCCTGGCTGTCCTGGAACTTACTCTATAGACCAGCTGGCCTCAGATTTAGAGACTCACCTGCCTCTGCCTCTGGAGTGCTGAGATTAAAGGCGTGCACCACAATTTCCAGCCTTCACCTGTCTTTCTATTTGTACATCAAAGCCACCCCATCTTGATCTTGCTTACAAACACATGAGAGATTGGCAGTGTGGTGAGTCCCTCTAATTTGGTTGTTTTTCAAATAGTTGTGACTCTCCTAGGTCCTGTGTAATTCCACTCAAACTGTAAAATCAGCTCATGTGGTAGTTCACACCAGTAATCCCAGAATTTATGAGGCAGAGGCAGAGAGAGGCAGAGAGGCACAGAGGCAGAGGCAGGAGTATTGCCACAAGCATAAGGCCAGCCTCGTCTACAAAGTGAGTTTTAGGGCAGCCTGGTCTCCACAGTGAGCTCTACACCAGCAAGAGCTCCTACTGAAAAGAAAGTATATTGAGATGCTTCTTTTCTTTGTATTTATTTTTTAAGATTTAGTAATCAAGTAATTTATTCTTGCTATTCAAGCTGCATTCTCACCCGTGTCTGCTGGAATTTTGATTAGGACTGCTTGGAATTTTTAGGCTAATTTAGGGAGAGATGACATTTTAACAATGAACATATATTCTGATTCATGAACATAGTACACCTCTTCATTTATTTAGGTGTTAATGGATTCCCAGTAATATTTTGTAGCTTTCAGTGTAAAATATTTTATCTTATTAGTTTTGGCTCCAAGAATTTAATCTTTTGATGCTAAACAAAATATTGTTTGCAAACATATTTAAATTTATTTATGATGTATGTGTGTGTGTGTGTGTACAGATGCACACATAGAGGTCAGAAGACAGCTTGTAGATGTTTGTTCTCTCTTATCATGGGCTTCAGGGATCAAACCCATCAGGAGTGATGGCAGGCACTTTGCCGATACACCACCTCACTGGCCTCCTACATAGTTTTAATTTTTCAGTTTTCAATTGTGTGTTGCTGACAGCTAGAAATGCCTTTTTTGTGCATTGATCTTATAGTCTATAATTTTTATTAAACCCATTATTAGTTCTGTTTATGGATTTGCATATTATTAGGATTATTTTTCTTATGTGTTTGTCTTTTAGACAAATCCTTGTTCTGAAGCCCATCGCAGCCTCTGTCTCCTGAATTCCGGGACAGTAGGCATCCATCCAACACTATGTCTGGCTGGTAATTTTCTACACATGTGAAAACATTTTGCTCTCTCCTTTTCCAAATTGTTTTCTCTCTTTCTCTCTCTTTTTTCTTTCCTTTTCCAAATTGTATTCTCTCTCCCTCCTTCCCTCTCTCCCTCCCTCCTTCCCTCTCTCCCTCCCTCTCTCCCTCCCTCCTTCTCTCCCTCTCTTCCTTCTTTTCTCTCTTTCTTTCTAAGTTGGGTTTTGAAATTAAATATAATTATATAATTTCCCCCTTTTCGCTTCTTCCTTCCAATCTTTCCCATGTCTTATTACTCCTGTGTTCCTTCTCAAATTCACGGTCTATTTTTTTCTAATTGTTTTTACATACATACATGCATAAATATATAAATACAGCCTGCTCAGTCTGTTTACTGTTGCTTGTTGGTATATGATTTTATTGGTATTGGATAATCAATTAGGTGGGCTCAACCCTTGGGAATTCTGTTTCTCTCACTCCCTGCATTCTTCAGTTGCCTATCTTTCTTTGTCTAGGGGTGAGGACCTGTGAAATGTCTCTTTTCACATTAGTATGTCTATTGGCACTGTACTTGCTCAGGTCTTGCCGAGGCAGCCCTATTGTTGAAGTTGCATGGGTGATGCTTCCCTGTCATTTCTAGAAGACACAACCTCACAAAACCTCTTAGTCCTCTGGCTCCTACAACTTTTCTATCCACTCCTCTTTGATTGCCCTTGAGCTTTTGGTGCAGGAGTTGTATCTGTTGGGTCTGGGCACCACATGATCAGTAGTTGTTCTGTACTGACCACTTGTGCTTTTCTGAATTGGTCTCCGTCTCTTTTAAAGAGATGTTCCTTTGATAAGGCGACATACACTCACCTGCGAGAATAAGTATTAGAATGTACTTGGGAACTATGCTGACTTAGTCAATAGTGGTGTAAGCTTTTGCTCTAAGACCCATGACCTCTCCAAGCCCTGAAAGGCTGGGTAGGTTTCCAGGCATGAGTTAGTTCCCTCTTGTTCTGAGGCCTTAAGTTGAATTAGGCAACTGTTGGTTACCACATGCCGCTACTGCATTCCTGGGGCTGTCTTGCCGAGGTGCTGTGGATCATAGGTGTCATAGCTGAGCTATGACTACTAAGTTGCTCACGTCTCTTGGAAGCTTGCATAGCACCCGAAGGTCCTGCCACCACTCGTCCTTAGGGAGGAGGCCTCCAAGTCAGATCTGGGACCGATCCTCTGAGTCCACTGTCCAAAGAGCATGGCGTATCTTCAGCAATATGGACTTACCTTCAACCCCTGGAAAGAAACCAAGCACAACAGCAATAACCTGTATTGCTTTGCGAGCCTGCTAGAACCACCGACCAACGACTCACTCCTGATACTGGAGCCTTGTCAGCTTTTGGCTCTTATTGTTCTGGAGGTGAGGGGCAGGACTGTCAGCACGTCAGGTGAAATTTCACTATACACTTATACACTTACAGTTTATAAGTATATAAAATATACAAATTATGCACATACAATTCTATGTTTTATATGTAATTTTAGGGAAGAAGAAAAATATGATTCTCATGTTTTTTTCTTTGCAGCACTGGGTACTGAGCCCAGGTAAGTGTTCTACATTCACACCTGCCAAGGATCTCTGCCACGGATCTTTTCTTTTGTGTAAATGCTGGAGATTAAACCCATGCTCTCAGTCAGGCAAGTGGTGGTCTTTAATTGCAGCATTTGGGAATTAGAGGCAGGCAAATATCTGCTTTCAAGGCCAGGCTGGACTACACAGTGAGTTCCAGGACAACCAAGGCTACACAGAGAAACCCTGTCTCAAAACAAACAAACAAACAAACAAACACACAAACCAAAACCCACCACGCTCTTATACATGCTATGCACACACTCTGTCCCTGAGCTGTGTCACCAGCCAAACTTCTCAATTGAAAACATTTTAATGCATGTTTTATGTGTAACATATGTTTGCGTGTGCCATGCAGGTGCACTGCACATGTATATACGCGGTAGACCAGAGAGAGGTTGATGCTGCAGGCTTCCTATTGGTCTTTGTATTAGTTTTTGAGACAGGATCTTTGAACAAAGAGCTCATTAATAGGCTATTCTGGCTGAACTGAACCATGCAGATTCCAGGTGTTCACTGCCACTCCTGGCTTTAACAGGGCTACCGAGGACTTGAACTCAGGACTTCCTGCTTACACGACAGGTTCTTTATCTACTGAGCTTTCTCCTTAGCTGTAGCGCTCCACTTTCTAGTTCCTCTTCTTTTGCTTTTCCGGATCCAATGTAAAATGTCCTTCTTTTCTTTCTTTCTTTCTTTCTTTCTTTCTTTCTTTCTTTCTTTCTTTCTTTCTTTCTTTGTGTGGTTTTTCGAGACAGGGTTTCTCTGTATAGCCCTGGCTGTCCTGGAACTACTTTGTAGACCAGGCTGGCCTCGAACTCAGAAATCCGCCTGCCTCTGCCTCCTGAGCGCTGGGATTAAAAGCATGTACCATCCTTCTTATTTTCTTCAAATACACCATGAGCCAATTCCCTTAACAGAACTTCAAGAGTTTATTGGAAGAAAAATAGATATGAACGAATAAGGACTATGTAAAGAAAACAATGTTTTATAATATAAATATTCTTAAGCTAGTCCTGAGGTTTTCCTCTATTTTTATTTATTTATTTATTATTATTATTATTTTTTGAGACAGGGTTTCTCTGTATATCCCTGGCTGTCCTGGAACTCACTTTGTAGAACAGGCTGGCCTTGAACTCAGAAATCCACCTGCTTCTGCCTTCCGAGTGCTGGGATTAAAGGCGTGCGCCACCATGCCCAGCTTCCTCTATTATTATTATTGCGTGAGAGCGTGTGCATGCACACACATGTGTGTGTTTGCACATGCACACACATGTGCATGTGTGCGGGCCTGCACCTGTATATACTTTAGAGTGCTTGTGGAAACCGGAGGACAACTTTTGGGAGTCAGTTCTCTTCCTCCACCATTTGAGGGATGGAACTGAAGTTGTTGGGCTTGCACAGCAGGTACTTTTACTGCTAAACTATCTCGCTGGCTCTTCTGTTTCTTCTTCTTCTTCTTCTTCTTCTTCTTCTTCTTCTTCTTCTTCTTCTTCTTCTTCTTCTTCTTCTTCTTCTTTTTCTTTTAGTTTTTCGAGACAGGGTTTCTCTGTATATCCCTGGCTGTCCTGGAACTCACTTTGTAGAACAGGCTGGCTTTGAACTCAGAAATCTGCCTGCCTCTGCCTCCCGAGTGCTGGGATTAAAGGCGTGCGCCACCACACCCGGCTGGTTTCTTCTTTAAGATTCTGTGCTGGGCAGGATGGCTCCCGGCTGTAATCCCAGAACTCAGGAGGCAGAGGTAGAGGATTGGCCAACCTGGTTGATAATTTATAATGAATTCTGGCTAGTTAGGATGTTTTAGCAAAGCCTTGTAAACACACACACACACACACACACACACACACACACACACACACATACACACACGATAAGGAAAGGGAAGGGGCTGAAGACAGTTCAGTTGGTAGAGTACTTGTTTTGGATGAATGAAGCTTAGAGTTTGATCCTCAACACCTCACAAAACCAGATATGATGGTGCATGCCTATAATCCCAATATTTGGGAGCCTGGGTTACATGAGACTCTGTCACCAAAATAAAAATAATTAATTAATTCTGTGTTCTGTAAAAAAGAGCTCTGTGTGTAGCCTTCAGGGACAACACTCAGCTGCTCTGCCCTTGAGCTAGCATAATGTCCTCCAATGCACACGCCTGCATCCGTTCACATGCCTACATCAGTTCAGTGTATGCCCATAGCAGTTCACATGCCTACATCAGATCAGCGTATGCCCATAGCAGTTCACATGCCTACATCAGATCAGTGTATGCCCATAGCAGTTCACATGCCTACATCAGATCAGCGTATGCCCATAGCAGTTCACATGCCTACATCAGATCAGTGTATGCCCATAGCAGTTCATATGCCTACATCAGATCAGCGTATGCCCATAGCAGTTCATATGCCTACATTAGCTCAGCGTATGCCCATAGCAGTTCATATTCCTACATCAGCTCAGCGTATGCCCATAGCAGTTCATATGCCTATATCAGTTCATACACCTTTACTTTCAGCCATGTGATTTCTGGTCCTGAGAAGCTAAAAGGAAAAAACTTCAGCTCCATTGAACACAACCTCTGGGATCTCTAGGAATGTTTTCATTCTCTCCTAGTGCAGTTGATATAAAGGGCACATCTAGTCCACAGCTGAGCCATTGAACACCGCAGAGGGTGGGCCAGACATTTCTAATCCCTTCCCAGGCAGGGTTTTGTTCCACTTTGGAAACATTCAGTGATGATTCACTCACATGAGATCCTTACACCCAAGAGTCTTGTAAAAATCGGCCTATATTGCCCTTTCAAAGTATAATAGCCACATAATAAGCATGCCAGTCATGCATAGTATGAGTTGCTACAGTTGCGGTATGAGGAAGGTCATATTTATTTACCCAGTACAGTGGTAAAATTTGTCTAGAGGGCACGTTGGATGGATTCAGGACTAAGTTGAGATTTCTTTTCAGAACTAGGTTGAGGTTTTTTTTGTTTGTTTGTTTGTTTTGTTTTCTTCTTCTTACTTCTAATGGGGTCTCACTCTAGCTCAGACTTGAGACTTAACAATGTAGTTCAGATTGGCTTCCAATTTTTTTTTTTCGAGACAGGGTTTCTCTGTGTAGCCCTGGCTGTCCTGGAACTCACTTTGTAGACCAGGCTGGCCTGGAACTCAGAAATCCTCCTGCCTCTGCCTCCCGAGTGCTGGGATTAAAGGCATGTGCCACCACGCCCGGCTGTCTTCCAACTCTTATCTACCTTCCTGCTTCCCTACTGCTGGGATTACAGCTGTGACCTGCTGGACCTGATTGTGTTTATTATCAAAACATGATGGTTTAAAAACTTAACAAAAATTATGTAGAGCTCAGTCAAATAGTTTTTATTAAAATTCATTTCATATTTATTTATCTATCTATCTATCTATCTATTATTTATTTATTTATTTATTTATTTATTTATTTATTTATTGTGTTTTGAGACAGGGTCTCATGTAGCCTCCATTGGCTTCAAACTGATCCAAGCCTCACTTGGAATTTGCTGGGATTGGAAGAGCATGCCACCACACACAGCTATCCTTACATTTTTATGTATTTATTGGGGGAGAAGGATTGGATCCCTCACTCTGTAGCTCAGAATGTTTAGGAATTCACTGTGTCATCAAGGCTGATCTGGAACTTCTGTTAATCCTCCTGCCTCAACTTCCCAAGTGCTTAGATTACAGGTGTATGCTACCATGTCCATCTTAATGAATTAAAAAACATGTATCTGATTCCAACCCAATTTAGTGATACACATTAAAACCCATGTTACTTAAAGTCTAAGTAACATAAGCACCTTTGGTTAAGATAATTACTGTTTATAACAGTTCCAGGGAGTAATTCGAGTTGGGACTGGGTTTACTGAAGAATGTTTTTATTTTATTTATGTGCATGCTGAATGTATGCTGCATGAGTGCAGGCACCATGGCGTCCAGAAGAGGCCATCAGACGCCCTGGAGGTGGAGTTAGCAGGCAACTGTGGGTGCTGGGAACTGATCTGGGTTCTCCGGCAGAACAGTTAGTTCTCTTAATCCTGGAGCCACTTGTCCAGTCCCATGAGGATAATGTCCGCATCAACTTTTCTACAGTAAGAACCTAGATGGGGTATGATTTCTGTTCCATGGTGTTCTTACAAGTTGACACTATGCGTTTTTCTTTATTCATGAGAAATCCTTGGCAAAGCCTCTCTGGGGCTCAATGCATTCTAACACTAGCAAGCAGTGACTTTTCCCTTCTTGTGGAGGCATAGAAAATGAATACATTTTTTTCTCTTGTGGTGCAGGAGATTGAGTTCAGGACCCTGTGTATGCTAAGCACACATCCGACCACGAGCTATAATTCCAGCCCAGGCTTGTCCTCATGTGTTTATTTCACAGACTTTTATTGTGCTTATTATTTTGTGTCTGGTATCTTATATCTTTTTTGGTGACAGCTTTCTGATACCTGTCTCATGTAGCTGGGCACAGAAGTCTCACAGCTGAGTAAGAGGGCTGGGATTTGAACCCAGACAGTCTGACTTTGATCTGTACTCTCTAACCGCCAAGTTACAGTGCATATCTGTCGTGATAAAGCAAGGATGTCCAGGATCCAAAGCCATTGCCAGGAGACAGGCGACTGGGCAATAAACGGAAGACCGTGTTCCACACATGCCACCGGTGCTTACCTCCTTCCTTAGAGCTCTGGCTGCTCCATCGTCAGCCCCCGAGTGGGAGTGGTCAGGAGCTAGCCTCCTGCAACCTTCAGCTTTCTTTCTTTCTTTCTTTCTTTCTTTCTTTCTTTCTTTCTTTCTTTCTTTCTTTCTTTCTTTCTTTCTTCCTTCCTCCCTTCCTCTCTTCCTCCCTTCCTCCCTTCCTCCCTTCCTCCCTTCCTCCCTTCCTCCCTTCCTCCCTTCCTCCCTTCCTCCCTTCCTCCCTTCCTCCCTTCTTTTCTTTTTTTTTGGTTTTTCGAGACAGGGTTTCTCGGTGTAGCCCTGGCTATCCTGGAACTCACTTTGTAGACCAGGCTGGCCTCGAACTCAGAAATCCACCTGCCTCTGCCTCCCGAGTGCTGGGATTAAAGGCATGCGCCATCATGCCCTGCTAACCTTCAGCTTTCGTAGAGCTGAATCATAGGCTAACCTGGCCTGACCGCTCAGCCTGATTCACTGGCCTCTTCTCTCCTTCCTCCTCTCTGTGAATGTCAACAACCTGACTTAGGGGCTTTCCTTTCGTGATATGAGAATCTTTAAGACCAAGAAGGAGGCCTGCCTGGTGTCCACCATTTAGGCCACCGATCTCGCTCCAGAACCTGTCTCCACTCCAGGCTTTATTTTCCCTTTGGCCCTTCAGCAAGTAACACGGGCTGGGCCCCATTTAGTCTCACCAGGCTTGTTATTTTGAGCAGCTTGCCTCTGGTTTCCTCCCGGGCAGCAAACAGGTACCTCTGGGAGAGAGAAAGGAAAGCTTTGAGCTGCCAGCCAACAGGTGCTCAGCACATGCTTCTTGCCGGTTGAAAACAAAAGCACAGCTTCCCAGCGGCAGAGAGTAACCAGGCCTCCTGCCCCATGCCGAGGTCCACAATGACCACCCCAAGGGACAATCTGGCACTTCTGTTACCCATAAAACTCCTGTGGGCAGTATCTGAGTTATTCATTCTCTGCCAGTGGGGTGTTGAACTTGCTCAATTTGGTTAACTCAGGGACAAACACTTTAGCTTTTGTGCTTACAGCCCGGGGTTTTGCAGATCAAAGATGAGTGGGTTTATTTATTAGAGTGTTAGGGAGTGACTTACTACCTTGTGCATGCAAGCCTAGTCCTCTACTGGCCTACATCTCTAGGCCTTCGGTTTAGCCCTCTAATTTACAAGGGAGGGGGTACACTGAACACTTTACTCTCCTGAAGTGTCATCTAGCAGAAAGGGATGTAACTTAGAAACAAGCCTACCACCCCCACACTGTATCTGGAACCCCTCTGGGGTTTGGAGAACTTGTACTTGTCCTTAGGAAAAGAAGATGCGACACAGGGACATCCTTTGCCCCCCCTCCCCCCCCCACCAGAGGGGGTGGCTTCCAGTGACTAGCTAAGAGACTTTATTTGATTTTTTTTTTTTTTTTTAGATGAGGTCTCACTTTGTATTCCTGGCTCATCTGGAATTTGCCACGTGGATCAGGCTGGCTTCAAACTTGCAACCCTTTACCTGTCTCTGCCTCTTGAGTACTTGGATCACAAATGTCAGAGAAGAGCCTTTTAATGTGTGAGCCTTGGGCAAGGGTACTTCTTGCTTGGGTCTGAGGCCAGCACTGGAGGAAACAATTCTTCTATTGCCTTCCTTTTTTTTTTTTTTTTTTTTTTGGTTTTTTTCGAGACAGGGTTTCTCTGTATAGCCCTGGCTGTCCTGGAACTCACTTTGTAGACCAGGCTGGCCTCGAACTCAGAAATCCACCTGCCTCTGCCTCCCAAGTGCTGGGATTAAAGGCGTGCGCCACCACGCCCTGCTTCTATTGCCTTCCTCTATAGAGACTGCCTTTTCGAAGTCTCCTCTCACATAGGTTCTATCTGTGGAAACAGGGAAGAGGCCTGTCAGGAGGCTGTGGGCCAGAGGTCAGTGCAGCGTGGATGTGTTTACAAGGAATTCAGTAAACAATGCTCCTATGAGCTGGTCAGATTTCTTATCTCCTGGGCTTCTGGCAACACCTAATGACCAATGCATTGGACAGGGACACCGCCCAGTGGAAAGTGGACGTTTCCAGCCCTTTTATGATCCAACCAAAGTCCAGTGTTGAAGAGAGGCAGGGAAAGCGCTGTTACATTGTTGTTACATTGTGTCTGGGCTGATCACCCACCTTCAGATGATTTTTCTCTCTGGAACGCAGAACACTCAACAAGGGCATCCTGGTCTACTCCTGCCTTCCCCTTCTCCAGTCCTCTCACACACCCATTTAGGGAATTGCTGGTATTTGACGAGGCAAGCAAGAGCCCCCCCCCCCCCCCCCCAACAACCTGAAAACCCTTTGAGAGATGCTGACATTCCTAGATATTCTACAGCTTCCTCAACGAAACAGACACGCATTCATCCCATGCCTTTGTTTTATAGACTGGTTTATGACTAGAAATAACCCGCTTATCGTAAATCTCCCTTGGGGGATTTACAGAGGTGTCGCCTGTTCTATTTGCCCGGGCGTTTTTCACACATTTGTTTAACTTCATCCATTATTCAGGGAGAACATTTTGTATTCTAAGTCTTAATTACACAAGAAAGAAATATTGCCCAACAGTCACAGCCCTTACTGTTTTAAGGTTCCCTTAATTTAGAAGGTAGCTCCCTGTTGGTGGGTCTCCAGCCTTTCAAGTACTTTCTCCAAGAAGCCGTGAGTGCCAGCCTTGAGCCTGTGCGCAGTTAGGTGTCCAGTGCTTTCTTTTTGTATTATTGCTCTGAGTTTTACAAACATCCTTTTTTTTTTTTTTTAAGGGAGGGGCAAGGGCAAATTTTTACTGTTTTGTTTTGTTTTTGTTTTCTGAGACAGGGTTTCTCTGTGTA
>LR749715.1:423711-438221 GCA_902729485.2 Mus minutoides
ACATAATTTAAGCTAGCTGCAAGCTTCCAACCCATCCTCTATCCTAAATCTCCCAACACCCCAACAACAACAACAACAATAACAATCTAGATTGTAAATATGAGGCAAATAATTCTCTTTGCTAGTTTGGTTTATTAAAATGATGATCTCCAGTTACATCCATTTTCATGCAAATGACAATTATCTTCTTCTTTGTGACTGATTGATTCTCCATATACATACATACATACACACATGCATACATATATGTTGTCTTTCTTTCTTTCTTTCTTTCTTTCTTTCTTTCTTTCTTTCTTTCTTTCTTTCTTTTTTTTGTTTTTCGAGACAGGGTTTCTCTGTATAGTCCTGGCTGCCCTGGAACTCACTTTGTAGACCAGGCTGGCCTCGAACTCAGAAATCCGCCCGCCTCTGCCTCCCGAGTGCTGGGATTAAAGGTGTGTGCCACCACACCCGGCTCTTTCTTTCTTTCTTTCTTTCTTTCTTTCTTTCTTTCTTTCTTTCTTTCTTTCTTTCTTTCTTTCTTTCTTCAAGCTCTTACTATGTAAGATGCACATTTCTTTGTTTGTTTGTTTGTTTGTTTGTGTTTTTGAGACAGGGTTTCTCTGTATAGCCCTGGCTGTCCTGGAACTCACTTTGTAGACCAGGCTGGCCTCAAACTCAGAAATCTGCCTGTGACACCACGTCCGGGTCAAGATGCACATTTCTTATGTTCATATGTGGGCTACATAGTAAAACCTTGTCTGAATAAAAGGGAGAAGAGGAGGAAGAGGAAGAGGAAGAGGAAGAGGAGGAGGAAGAAAACAACTTAAAAAAGGCCTGAAGGAGGGCTGGTGAGATGGCTCAGCGGGTAAGAGCACCCGACTGCTCTTCCGAAGGTGATAAGTTCAAATCCCAGCACCCACATGGTGGCTCATAACCATCCGTAACGAGATCTGGCGCCCTCTTCTGGAGTGTCTGAAGACAGCTACAGTGTATTTACATATAATAAATAAAATAAATCTTTAAAAAAAAAAGGCCTGAAGGAAAGAGGCATATGATTGCTTTAGTGTATATGTATATGTATAGTGACCTATGGGGGAAAAAGAACAGAAGTTGTTTTACGTATAATTCCAGAACTTGGGAGGTGGTACCAGGAGAATCATTAGCTACAAGGTGAGGACAGAGAACTCCCCACCAGCATTTGCTGTTGCCTGTTTCCTTGCACCTCCTCTCTGATGAGTGTGAAGGAATGGTGATCTAACTGTGAAGCTTGGTCTGCCTTGCCCTGTGGGTGCTGTTCAGCGGTCAGTGACTGTTTGCATTTCTTCTCTAGAGAACTTGCTGGTTCACTTGTCCACTTATTGATGAGTTTATTTCTTCTTTTGGAGTTTAACTTTTAAAGTCTTTGCATATTCTGGACTAGTCCCCGTCAGAAGACGCTAGACTTCTGACTATGGCAATGACTTTTTTTTCCTACTCTGTAGGCTGAGGCCAAGTTCTTCAATAAGCTAAAGTAACATGTAATCTACAGAAAGAGAGGAAGAAGGAGGCAGAGTTCTCTCTATGGGATATTTCTCTTTTTTAAAGGAATCTTTGCAGGACTAGTTTTCCAAACAGATGAACTTAACGGTTAATGCTGCTGAAACCGACTTGTGATTTTTTTTATATATACACAGTTGAAAGAGAAAACTCCCTTTTCTGAAAAACAAAAAACAAACAAAACTCCGGACTGTGGCCCAAGACAGGGTTGGAGAAGCCTGGCCAGATAGAAACATCCTCTTTCTTGTTTACTGCTATCCCAACACATAATGGACCGGGAAGAGTCAGGGGCTGACTGGGAGGACAGTAGGCAGAAGTGGGTGGCAAGTGGGAACATTGGAGAACATAGCCCAGGATAGCCAGGAGGTGGCAGTAAAGAGTCTGGGCTCTGAGTCTCTGATCAGAATTCATCCACAAAAAGAAAATTCAAAGAGAGAAGTAAGACTTTCAAGACAACTGGGCTTGGTGACTCATGATTCAGCAGATTGCAAAAGGAGGACTGCAGTAAATGCAAGGCTAGCCTGGGCTACAGCGTAAGGCCTCAATCTCAACGGCACTCCTCTGCCAAAGAAAGGTTTCAGCTGGGCATGGTGGCGCACGCCTTTAATCCCAGCACTCGGGAGGCAGAGGCAGGTGGATTTCTGAGTTCGAGGCCAGCCTGGTCTACAAAGTGAGTTCCAGGACAGCCAGGGCTACACAGAGAAACCCTGTCTCGAAAAACCAAAAAAAAAAAAGAGAAAGGTTTCAAGGCAGCAGCACAGGATGTAAAAGCCCTCTGAGAACAAAGCCTGTGTGTGTGTGTGTGTGTGTGTGTGTGTGTGTGTGTGTGTGTGTATGTGTGTGTGTGGGGTCCTCAGAAGACTCCTGTGTTGAATTCAATCCCCATAGAGAGCTAGCGAGAGAGAAGAAATTACAGCCAGTGACTAGGAGTAAAGCATTTTGTGAAATCCTCATGTCTGAATTGTGGAGAACCCCCCCCCCACACACACATACTGTGTTGGCTTTTTTTTTTTTTTTTTTGTCACCTTGACATAAACTAGAGTCATCTGAAAAGAGGCAGCTGCCGTTGAGAACATTTCCCCATCAGATTGGCTGGTAGACCTAAGCCTGGGGTATAGGAGTTTCTTGACTGGTAATTGATGGGGAAAGGGCCCCACCCACCATGGGAGATGCCATTCCTGGAGAGTAAGCAGTGTTCCTCCATGACCTCTGTTTCAATTCCGGCCTTCAGTTCCTGCCTTGGCTTTCCTCAATGGACTGTGACCCAGGATATGTAAACCAAATAAACCCTCTGACTCCTGAGTTGCTTAAAACCAACTCAGGTTCTATTGTACAGAAAGAGAAACCACACTAGGACCCACTTCTGTATCTATTGCCACTTTGTGCCCTTTGTCACCTCAGGACCCGGTCAGCATTACTGCGTGCAGGACCTTCAACCTTCAGACTTTGAACTAAATAGGCCTCTTTTATTAATGAAGTGAGCCCGTGCATGGCTTGACTCTGGGATGTTCCCCGAAGGCTCATGCTTTGAGCACTTGTTCCCTATCTAATAGCACTGGTTCCAGGTTAGGGGGAGGGCTGTGGAACCTTGAAGAGGCAGGCTGGAGAGATGGCTCAGAGCACTGGCTGCTCTTTCAGTGCACATGGGTTCAATTCCTAGCACCCACATGATGGCTTACAGCCGTCTGTAATTCCAGTTCATGGGGGTCTGATGCCTTCTTGCTGTCTTTGTGGGCACCAGGCATATGGGGGGGTGAGCTTTTGAGAGTTTATAGCCCCCCCACTTCCTGTTTACGTTCTTTGTTTCCTATGTGTGGGATAAAATATGTGCTTAGCCAGCTTCTGGCTTCACCCACGTACTGCTATGCCTCACTACCATTATGGACTCTCATGGCGCTTAGCCTGTGGGTCCTGACCCCACTGGGGGTTGAGTGACCCTTTTTCACAGAGTTCGCCTAAGACCATCTTCATATTTACATTACAATTTATAACAGTTATGAAGTTTCAGTGGAAATAACTACATGATCGGGGATCACCACAGAATTGTGCATCAGGAAGCTTGGGAAACCCCTGTACTGGAATCATAAGCCAAAATAATTCTTTTTGTCTATAAATTTGGTCATAGTACTTTATTGCAACGAAAAAGTATCAGAAGCATCATTTGAAAGGCCTTTCTTTGGAAAGCCAGTGTCGGGGGAGTGTTGTTGGAGTGCCCTACTGAGAAACGGCTGCCCTAGGGAAATGGGTTCCCAGGTCTGTCTACCTAAGTATTCAGAATCGGCTGTGCCCAGGATCTAAGGGAGCCAGGTTCCCCTGGAGCAGGTGGCGCAGACCTTGGCATCATCCCCATGGTGCTGCTTTCTCAGGCATTCGGAATGAATCCAAGAGTTACAGGCTGGGCATGGTGGCGCACACCTTTAATCCCAGCACTCGGGAGGCAGAGGCAGGTGGATCTCTGAGTTCGAGGTCAGCCTGGTCTACAGAGTGAGTTCCAGGACAGCCAGGGCTACACAGAGAAACCCAGTCTCGACTCCCCTACGCCCCCCCCCCCCCCNCTCTGCCTCTGTGCCTTGTGCTGAGATTAAAGATGTGTAGCACTACCACTTGGCTTCCTTTTGGTTTTACAGAGACTCCCAACAAAGAGATTACCTTGAGTCTCAGGCAACTTTGGCTTTTTGAACAGTGTTGGAGCCTTAAGACAATTGGGACTTCTGAGACTGGTCTCAGTGTATTTTGCAAAATGAGATGGCCACAGGCCTTTGTGGGCTGGGATAGAATGTCACGATTGACATCTAAAATGTTCCTTTCTAGGCTGGTGTTTGACTATGTCTTCCCAGGCTGACAGTACTGTATTGTGGGTTTGTGGGACCCGGGGAAGACATGGGCCACTTGGGGGCTAGGCCTCTGACCTTTATATCTGTACCTAGTTCCAGCTCTTCTGTTTCTCCATCTGTCACAATATAAGCAGCCATTGCTGCACATTCCTGCTGTCACAGATTCTGTGATGCCTCCCCAATATCATCAACCTAGTCCCTCTGGAACCACAAGTCAAAATGAATTTTTCTTCTCTTAAGTCATTTCTATCAGATATTTGGTCACAGTGATGTGTTAACAAATATAGCTTATTTTGTTACATTGAAGGTAAATTGAGTAATTTGGAGCCCTGTGGATTATACTGGATCCTTGAAGCCAACCTTGCTGAAGTCTCACATCTATCTATCTATCTATCTATCTATCTATCTATCTATCTATCTATCCATCCATTTCTATCTATCTATTCATTTATTAATTTTTGGCACAGAGTCTCACTTTGCAGCCCTGGTTAGCCTGGAACTTGCTATGTAGCTCAGGTTACCCTTCAACGCGCTGAGATCTGAGTGTCGGGATTAAAAGCGTGCACCACCACACCTGGATACCTCTATTCCCTTTTTAGAAACTATCCCCACACCTTTACTTCTACGCCTAGCCAAAAGCTGGTACATGAATTGAGCCAGGTCATGGTGACAAATTCCAAACACAACGGATGAAAATCTTTGTCCAGCAGAAGGAACAAAGCAATTATTACGAAACAAGCCTAGAAGAAGTTTCATCATAAACAAGAAACTGGATGAGAGCTAACCATGGAAATGTAGACATTTTGGGTTTTCAACCATGCTAGGAACGGTGCCTGCTGAAGGACTTGGAGATGGCCAGATGGCTAGCACTTGGGTTTCCCACAGCATGATTTTAGCTGTGTGAGGGATACATAAAAATATGTAAAAAATAATCTGAGACTAGTTAGTAATCTATTTTTACTCTGCACATTTCTCTTTGCTACAAGTAAGCCGGACTGTGGGTCTTGTGTCCCTTTAATCTGTTGCTTTTAGCTACGGTGGCAGGCATCAGCAGACAGGGGTGAGAATCTCCACTGCAGGACAGATGGAGAAACAGGCCGTTTGCCAACGGACACTCCCACCAAACTCCAGAGAACACACAGCACAGCTTCTATAGGAAAAACAAAAATCCAAGGCTGAGGTGTGCCCAACGTGGGTGTTGGGAACTGAACTCTGGGCCTCTGTCAGAGCACTGTGTAGACATAACCTGAGCCACCACTCTAGCCCGAGTCCTGCCTTTTGCTGTGTTACTCTCACATAGTTAACTTTATTTAATTTCCACACAGATCCTACAAGGCCGACGATTGCTTAGCTTACAGAGAAGTGGTGCTTGCATCTGGTTATGGTGCTGTGGCCTCACACCCAGGTTTATCGGGTTGCAAACCTCTTCAAGTCAAATCCGGCTCATGTAGGATCTCCAGGAGATGAAACTCTTGCTACCTTCAAATGTACCCTCCAATGTACAAATCTAGAACTTTCTGAGGCCACTTAGTAGTTTTGTTACTAGTCAATGTAAATCACCTTTTTGGTCTGTAGGACAGAAAATGTAGACAAGAGTGTCTCATGGGGGACGCTATGCACTTCTTGACTTGAGGTGTTTTTCTGTTTAAGGCCTGAGATTAGGTTTCCCTTGCCTCATCTTTTTTGTTTTAGATTTATTTTTTTTTATGTGCATGAATGTTTAGCTTGCATATATATCTGTGTAACCCATGCATGTCTGCTGGTCGAGAAGATCAGGTGTCAGATCCCCTAGGATTGGCGTTAGACAGTTGTGAGCCATTGTGTGGGTTCTGGGAAAAGTACTTGGATCCTCTGGAAGAGCAACCAGTGCTCTTAATCACTTGAGCCGCCCTTCCAGCCTCACTTGGCTCATTTGAATCACCAGTGTCTTATAAATAGCAGTCACTCAATACGTGTTGATACTTAGAGAGAAGCTTTAGAGTGTCATTCTTCGTGAATGTTGATCGCTAACATGACGAAGAGCTATCTTAGGGCTCTTAGAGCTGCTAACTTATAGGAACAGTTTGCTTACACGTTGCAATTAAGAGCTGATGTGTGGTTTAAAATAAAGCGGTACTTAGATAAAGATGATTTGAAATATAAGTCTAAACATTTCAACTGTTGGGATGGGAGTAGCTCAATAGCAGAACACTTGCCTGGCATGTGTAGGTCCCTGGATTTAATCCTCAGCAAAGGAAAGAAGGAAAAAAAATCAACATTTTAAAAAAGCATCATCAGAGAGGCAACCGCTCTGGAGGCTGGGGCTGCAGCTCAGAGGTAGGATGCACATGTAAGGTTCCGGGTTCAATTCCTAGTGCCACGTGCTCATCTACGTAGCCCCACCCCATGGAATGAAAAAGGCAACAACTTTCTAGAGGACAGATAGCCTGGTCAAGTCATCCATTCAGGTCTTAGCTGGTGACCTTCACTTGTCTTCCACAGAAACACACAGACTTAGACGTGTCTTTAACCTAGACACGTACCTGCCACCAAGCTACTACCCTCTAAGTGTCCTTGCACCTGCCCCTTCCTTCCCAGCCTAGTGTCATGTCTGTGTTAGGATGGTCACATTGCTCATAAGTACAGCTAGCAGGAGTCTGCTAAGTCCAGACACCCACTGCACTTGGGTACGGTATTTCTAAAATGGATATGTGGTCCCGCCTTTCTGCTAAAAATCCCTCCGAGGACTCCTGAGAATTAAGAACAGCAAGACCAACAGTTACCTTGACTATAGATACACTTAAAACATGGCAGCCACTGGCTGGGAGGCTACTGGACATTTGGAATGTAGCAAAGTAAATGTGATTGTGGAAGTAAGTTTTAATTTTGCTTCATTTTAATGAATGTAAAGGCCAACCTGGCTAATCAATACTGTTTTGGACCTTCTGGGTCTGGACTAACATGCAAGTTACTCAAGCAAGCACATTTTGCCTCCATTTCCCTTTGCCATCCTCATTTCCTTTTTTTGCTTCTCCTTCTCTCCTCTCCCTCCCTTCTGCCCGCCTTTGTCCTCCTTCCTCTCCTCCCCTTCCTCCCAGTCTTACCTGGGTACTAGATATCCAAACTTGTCCGGTCTTCCAGCTTGCATGCCAAGCTCTTTGCTGACTAACCATCTCTCTAGCTCCTGCTCCAATTTCTTGTTATGCTCCAAAAATATATGGTGGATTTCAGTTTCCCCCCCAAAGTATAATCCAAGATTCTTTTTCCCTCCAAGTTTCTACTCCTTCTCCCACTAGCCTGGCTAACCTTCCCCCCTATCAAATAAGAAGCTGCAACTTGGAGTTCTAGCGTGACTCACTTGGAGTCATAAATTCTAGCTGTGAATAATGGCAGAATTCAATTGGATTTAGACAATTGAATTTCATTGAATGACTTCAGCCCTGATTGTCTTTTGGTTACACAGTACATCTTATTTTTCAATAAATATTCTCACCCCTAGTCATCGAGTGTCTGTCTAAGAACTGTGTATACGTGTTTTAATAACTCACTCACCCAAATTTAATATCAACGAATTAGGCATGTTAAATAATGGGAGGTAGCCCAAAGTTCAGGGACATTCAAGAGACTTGCTGAGTTCTTATGGATTCCTGGAGGCTACCTCAATTCCCTATCTCCTTATTCCAATGTGGGATATACTTTAAAAATGTCACTGGAGAGAGAACAAAATGTACGTCTTGTGTTTTGGCCCCCACTTGGTGAGCGTGAGCTCAGGGAGGTATTGCAGGATTTGAAAAGAGCCCATTGGAGTCAGACTGCTCAGTCATGCACACTGAGAAATGATTGCATCTACACAACCAAACAAGGCTGGAAGCAATGTCAGGCGAGAGTCATTGAGGTCCCAGGGCAGAAAGACTGTAGTCCTTTTGTTTTGTTTTGTTTTGTTTTGTTTTGTTTTGTTTTTTCTTTTTTTTCCGAGACAGGGTTTCTCTGTATAGCCTTGGCTGTCCTGGAACTCACTCTGTAGACCAGGCTGGCCTCGAACTCAGAAATCCGCCTGCCTCTGCCTCCCGAGTGCACCACCACTGCCCGGTGACTGTAGTCTTTTTTTCACCTCAATTTAGCCTGCTTACTTGTGCCTATAATGTTCAGGGTGGGGGTGAACAGGCTCTGGGCCTGGGATGGAATCCTGCTCCTCTACCTTCCAGGGTGGGTGATTTGAGTAGGATCCTTATGCAGTGAATTTCATGTTCTCTAATGCCCAGGGGACCTATGCCCAAAAGCCAGGTTTTTATGACCCCAGATGACTTTCCATACCCAGAGAAGGCCTGAAGGAACCAGTTGGCAGAACTGGTTGGTGCTAAGCCATTCTCTTTGGAGGTAGAAGCCACAGAGATTTCTTCAGCAGCAGCAACGAGGACAGGGCGTGAGGCTGCGTGTCCTCAGTAGGCATTTGAGGAAGGAGCACTCGTTAGTGACACTGTCATCTGGTCTGAAACATCTGGCCTGGCAAGATTCAGCCACAAGCTTTTTAGTGCATGTAGCCAGTCCAGGGGGCTTCCCTGTTAGAGCGTGTTCTCCCAGTAGTGCATTTAAGGCGATGTGAGTTTGTGCTGTCCCTCCCAAAGGGATTGAGCCCTCGAGTTCTATCCCTCTCTATGGCTGAATTGGGATATTGGAGAGGTCAAGGGTGAGGTCAGATGTGTGTGTGTGTGTGTGTGTGTGTGTGTGTGTGTGTGTGTGTTATTACAATGAAGGAGAGGCGCAGGCACTGCGCGTGTTCTTGTGAGCTCTCTCTCTCTCTCTCTCTCTTTCTCTCTCCTTTTTTCATACAGGGTCTCACTTATATTTTAAATAGGCCTCAACCTTGCAATCCTCCCGCCTCCACCTCCTAAATGCTGGGATTGTAGATGTGTATCACCACATGGAACTCACAAAGCAATTTCTGATAGCCAAAACCCCACCTGATTTAGGGCAGACACAGGATACTTGGTAACATTGATATTTTGTAGATACAAATCTGCATTGCTGGTCTAAAATACCTCTTCAAAGGTCCATTCTTTTTTCCTTTCTTCCCTTGTTTTTTTTTTTTTTTTTTTCTTTTGTGAGCCAGAGGCCTCAATCTGTAGCCAGGTTAGGCTACCCCAGAACTTGCTATGGAATTTACACTGGCCTTGAACTTGGTATGGCTTTTCTCTCTCCCTCCTGGTTCTGGGGTTACAGCCATGTGACATCACACCTGATTTCTCTTATTTTTATAGATATATTATTTACATTCGTACAGGGAAAATGTTCCCGCCAGGCTTCAGTGGCGTGTTCCGTACCTGTGGCCACACAGATGGTCGCAGTTAAAAATCAAACAAAAAGGCCTGTAAGGGGGCGGGAGGTTGAAGTGGGGGATGGGGAGGGCATGGACTAAGGTGGGGGGGCAGATTCAAGGAGAGAAAGTGTACTGCATACACATGTGAAGTTGTCAAAGAACAAATTTAATCAATTAAACCTATCCCAGGTAAAACATCCCAATGGAGATTAGCCGTGGGCAATTTAATTTTTCATATACTCAAATGCATTTTTCAAAGTTTCCACAATGATTATAAGGAGAGGTAAGAAGGAATAGGGATGGGGGGGAGGAAAGAGAGGAGAGAGGGTGTGGGGAAGGAGAGGGAGAGAGAGACTGCCTAAGGTCTCTATCAGGTAGAAAGATAGCATGTATTCAACACTGATACTGAATTTCTCTCTGTGTTCGCTTTAGCTTGGTTCTCTCAGAAGTGTGTTCTGACGTGCATTTCCATCAAGCCTTCAGGAGATAGCTCGAAGCGGGGTGGGGGTGGGGTGGGGAGAAGCTCTGGTTTGTCTCAGCTTGCCTCAGATTGTCCCTAGCTTGGTGGCGGTTGTGGGTTGTGGCTGGGAGCGCAGATGGGCCTTCTCCTGGAGATTTAGCTGCGGCTATATGTAGGCTAAGGCCTTTTCCACACTCCCCACAGCGGATCTTGATGAAAGAGGCAGTTGGTGGTTCTAGACTGTTCTTGACTGTTCATGGTGGAAAATGGATGCATACCACACCTCTCAGGGTGAACCTGAGATGAAATACTTTTAGCGGGGAGGAATGTTTGGGAAGGGAAGCTTATTGGCTAAGCCCATGAGGCCTCTAGGTACCTCATTAGCCTGCAGAACTCAGTTCTGGACCTACATGACCTCAGGTCAGGTTTCCTTAAGTGGGGAGTGTGGTACATGTTCCAGGCCCGAAATCTGACAGGGATCGGGGAGTCGCCTAAGTCTCAGGTGTGTACCCACCGAGTGTCCAGGTCTCAACCGGCTCTACCCACCAAGCTTCCTGGCACGGTTTTACCTCCCACAGATTTCATCTTTCTCGGGGGTGGAGTGAGGGGAAGATTAGGATGAGTGAATATCGCCTCCAGAGGGGGAAATCTGAGGAGATGCCAACCCTGGGGTGGGGTGACCAAGCCCACTCAGTCAGGCAACAGGTTCTCCAGCGCAGGAGCGAGGATTAAAAGGAAAAAAGACAGTTAGACAACATTGTAGCGTGACCCCAGTCAATTCTGAGACTGAAGGCAAATTTTTATTTTCCAACCCACTTTTTATACCATTTTAATTACATGCAAGTATTTTGGGCAAGCAGTACAATAAGGAACTAACAAAGCAGCATGGAATTGTATGTGCTGCGCTGCCATGACAGGTGTTTAAAAGGGCTTGTCATAATGGCCAAAATACTTGAGCCGACTTCCTTGTCCAAGCCCAGAATCTTGCCTGAAGCCTAGTTCTGCTCCACCCTAAGACTAAAATTCTTGCCTTACCTTACTTTCTCTATTACAGCCTGAAGTTAGATTCTTGCTGAAACTTACTTCCTTATTATGCCCTAATGTTAGACTCCTGCCTGAGTTTACTTCCAACATCAGATTCCTGTCTGAAGCCCACTTCTTTGTCCTTAGCCAATGTCAGACTCCTGCCAAGCGGTACCCCAAAAGGCTTTCCACAGTGGGGTGCTGATTGTGGGGTCGTGGGTCGTCGTACCTTTGGCTTTATGGTTTGGTTCCCTGTACCTCTCATCCCCGGCCCTGGAATGCCTTGATAGCTGAATAGAAAGCATATGGTCAGTAGATCATGTCTCTTGGGCTTCTGGAAGCTGGGTTTTCTCAGCTGACTTGTTTCTGTAGTTGGAAACTGCTCCCCGAGGCTGTGACTGGACCCACGTACTCCTTCCTTTGGGGCAAGGGCAGGATTCTCATCCACATGAGCTGGATAAAGTAAGAAGGGTATGGGTCGAGGCTGGCCATATTTTTCACATCAGGAGGTCTCGGGGTTCCTACAGAGGCCCCCTGCTGGGATGGGGCTTTTGCACTGAGGCAGGTGTGTGAACCAAAGGAGAACAGGGAATTGGGCACTGAGTCAAGGAGGCAGAGGCAGGAGGAGGCTTGCTTTCAGAGATGTCACAGTGTCCCCAAGTCTCCTGTCCGGCTGGTTAGACAAGAAAAAGACAGGGAAGGAGTGACTGGAAGGAAGGAGGAGTGACAGGGAGGAAGGAGGAGCGATGGGAGGAAGGAGGAGTGATAGGGAGGAAGGAGGAGTGATAGGGAGGAAGGAGGAGTGATAGGGAGGAAGGAGGAGTGATAGGGAGGAAGGAGGAACAATGAGGAGGAAGGAGGAGTGACAGGGAGGAAGGAGGAGCGATGGGAGGAAGGAGGAGTGATAGGGAGGAAGGAGGAGTGATAGGGAGGAAGGAGGAGTGATAGGGAGGAAGGAGGAGTGATAGGGAGGAAGGAGGAGTGATAGGGAGGAAGGAGGAATGATAGGGAGGAAGGAGGAGTGATAGGGAGGAAGGAGGAGTGATAGGGAGGAAAGAGGAGCAATGGGGAGGAAGGAGGAACAATGAGGAGGAAGGAGGAGTGATAGGGAGGAAGGAGGAATGATAGGGAGGAAGGAGGAGCAATGGGGAGGAAGGAGACAGTGAAGACCTTTGGGTGGGACAGAGTCTCCTGAGATGGTATAAACTATATGCTATAGAGGATATTCCAGCTGGCATTCCTCATTTCTCATTTCGAGCCAGCTTTGCTGGAGTGAGACTCACTTGTGTCTGCTCATGAAGGTGCCCAAGCAGTAAACATTCTGAAATTCAGTTGGGTGAAAAAATTTCATTTCTTCTAGGGTTAAACAATAGTTCGGGCTGGAATGGTTGTTCAGAGCTTGTGATATATACTGCTCGTGTAGAGGACCTGATGTCAGTTCCTAGCATCCTAGACAGCTCACAACTGCTCGTGCCTCCAGCCATAGGGAGATCTGGTACATCTAACCCCCAGAAACAGCTGCACTCATATACACACCCCTAACTCCCACACACATACACAGTTAAAAAAAAAAAAAAAAAAAGAGCCGGGCGTGGTGGCGCACGTCTTTAATTCCAGCACTCGGGAGGCAGAGGCAGGCGGATTTCTGAGTTCGAGGCCAGCCTGGTCTACAAAGCTAGTTCCAGGACAGCCAGGGCTATACAGAGAAACTCTGTCTCGAAAAACCAAAAAAAAAAAAAAAAAAAAAAAAAAAAAGCAGCATGTTAGAGTTAGCTTCTTGCAAGAGGTCACCTGTGCAATCCTCAAAAGGTTCGTGAGTCATGTTTGCAGCTGGTGTTGGCCATGAGGATTTACACCACAGACACTGGCAAACAATAACAATTGGGGCTTAGCCCTGCTGGAACCCTGGTTGATTTGCATTTACCAGAATGTTCTATGACACAGAATACCACTGACCTTATGGTTTGGGGTTCACTATGGCCTTCTGAGAAGGATGACCACAGTGAGCCTCATCTCTGTGATGTTACAAGGGCTGAGTACGAGATTTTGGTCTACACCGTCTTAAATGAAATCTAGGTCACCCTGCCTTGGGTTCTTTCCACTTTCCTTATCTTACACCTAGATGAGAGAGTCCAAGGCTGATGAGGATGGGATATCCTGCATCTGGTGTCTCTAGTACCCCTGTAGCAGCTGCTTTAAAGCCAAGCACCTGATGGGTCTCCAACCCCTCTGAGCCAGCAGTATCTCTTATGGGGATGGCTGAGTTCTCTTAGATGCCAGCAGAGGGCACTATAGGACCAAAGATGGGTTAGTTCCAGCTTCCAGTTGCGCATACTCTCTGTTGAGGGGGAAAAAAACCCCAACCAAACAAAAACCTAATTTGAAAGAATTAGGAAGAGGCTGAACTTTTAGGTGAAGCATCAATTTAAAACATTGCAGCACTGTGACTATAGTAAAAATCCGTAGCACTTGGCAATTTACAAGCCCTTATGCCCACACCTTGATAACCCCTGCACAGGTGTGAGTGTCACTGGGCAGCAGGAGATGCTGGTGTATGTATGCTCAGGAGGGAGAGGGTCTGTGGGTCATTCCTGGTCCTGCCACTGATTTTGGACAGGACACAAAAGATTCAGATTGCTTTGGGGAAACTGTTAGGGTGTGATGAGATGACACACAACAGACACACATACAGAGCACATACAACACACACACACACACACACACACACACACACACACACACACACACACATACACAGCACATATAACAGCCGGCTCTGCAAGTACCAAGCACTCAGGAGACATTAGCAGCTGCTTAGTGCAGATATTACTACACCAGGCACCTGAGCTGAGTGTGAAAACGTTGCCCCAGGCCATGTCATTAGTTAGGGGAGAGCCAGGGCTGAAGTCACACCACTTCTAACTGAGGGTCCTTGCCTCTGGCCACCAGCTGTCTCCCAGCTGTCACTGTCAGAGCTTCCAGCTGTGCTGACAATGCTGTCCCCCATGCTGGGACACTTGGGGACTCCTTGATCTACCACCCTGATCTACCACCCGTGTCATTAATTTGCTTAGTAACTTAATTTTCTGAGAGCCCCCCTCCCCCCCAGTTAATGTCAGTCAGTGGCTGCCTAACCGAGCCTCGCGATCTAAGTCTGAAGGCTCAAAATGAGCTCCATTTACTGCTCCGGACAGTGTAAGCCTGGTTACAGGAATTCAAATGACCTCAGGCCAGCAGGGGGTGGTGTAAAGGGGTAGGGGGAATCCTTGGCCTTCTGGCACTAAGTCGTCACACAAACCTAGCCTTGGTAGCTGTTTTGACCTTTCTTTCTTTCTTTCTTTCTTTCTTTCTTTCTTTCTTTCTTTCTTTCTTTCTTTCT
>LR749715.1:626457-636745 GCA_902729485.2 Mus minutoides
GGGGGGGGGGGGGGGGAGTGGTCATGGTCACATTCACTTTTATCCTTTCTCTCAACTTGTTTGACTTGTTTTATAAGCTCTTTATCCAGTCACTTCCCTTTCTTGGTCTCGGGCAATATGACTGGTTTATAGTCTCGCCCTCTACCTTACTGCCTACTGATAGCTAACTTCTGTCTTTAGATGACTAAGAAAAAGCCGCTGAATCTCTATCTCTCTGTCTCTGTCTCTGTTTGTTTGTCTGTCTGTCTGTCTCTCATACACATACACTGTAAAGATATCTAAGTGTGAGTCTCTTGAGAAGCCCCCAACCCATGTCTTGGGTGTATACTGGGTTTTTGACCTGTTCAGTGGGTTTTGTTGTTATTGGTTTTGTTTTGGTAGCATAATCAAGGACCTGATGTTACCCTAGATCCCTAAAGGGGGAGGGTTACCTGCAAGGTACCTCAGCCCATAAAGGTACTTGATCTAATGGAAAGGAAAGTCCTCTGAGCTGTTGGTAGTAGTATGATGCACAGTCACCCTGCCTTGTCTTGATACTGTTTTCCTGTAAGTACTGTGGCTGAGCCAGTGAACAACATGTCTAAGTTGCTAGCTGTATGAATCTTGTGTAGGACAGAATCTCATCAAGAAAACTAACCTGATGAAGGAGGGTATCCAATCAGAGTTGAAGGGAGAGAAGTTCTTTAATAGAAGACCAGGAAAGACTTCTCTGGTGAGGTTCTATCAGAGTCAAAATCTGAAAGGAGTAAGCCATCTACCGGAGTGGCTGGAAGAACTTTCCAGGCAGAGAAAATATACAATGTAAAGACTGTATAGAGAGATATGCGTGGTGTGTGTAACTGGGACTCTGAGTGAGAGTAGTGAGCAGGAGATGGAGCCAGGGAGATGACAGGACAGATCCCAGAGAGCTCCGAAAGCCTTGGTGAGGACTTTAAATTTTATTCTGAAGCCAGTGAGGGCTTTGAGCAGGGCAGTGATGGTTTGAGGATGAGCTCCTAGGGTGCTGGCAGAGAAACCAGAGGCCTGTGAGGAAGTGTCTACCAAAATATAGGATGAGCTGATGCTGGCTTGATCCTGAGTGATGGAGGAGGGTGGTGAGAAGTTGGATAGTGAATGTATTTTTAAGGTAACACAGACAAAATAGATAAATGGTTATGATATAGAACAGGAAAATCAGGAATGAATGACTCCACAGCTCTTGGCTTGAACTCAAGATCTCCAGTTCGTTGGAAAGAGTGACTGTGTCTGTTTAATAGAATCAGAGACTGCTTAATTAAACACCTAGAATTTGGGTTGTACTTTAAAAATGGGTAGGGTTTTAGGCTGGGTGTGTGGCTCAGTTGGTAGAGTATTTGCTTGGCTTGGACAAAGCCCTGGGTTTGATCCTTAGCATTCCGTAAAACTGGTCATGATGGTGCATGCCCGTAAGCTTAGCTTTTGGGAGGCAGAGGAAGAAGGCTCACCGTGTGTTTGAGGCTAGACTGGGCTATTTAAGACCCATTTTCAAAAATATAAAATAAATAAGTAAATAAAACTTTATGGTTTTGTGCTTTGTAAAGATTTTCAGAGGAGCTTGGCTGTAATCCTAACAATGAGAAGGCTAAAACAGGAGGACCCACAGTGTCAAGCCTACCTGAACTACATGGCTAGTCTCGAAACCGGTAGGTCTCAAAGGAACCTGGGACAAGTCCCACTCAGTCCCTGTGGCTCCTCCCAGCACTTCTCACCCCACCCTGTCCAGCCCAGGGCCAGGGCTTCCTTTCCCCACCTGTGATCCATATACAATCCCAGCCATTTTGGGCACATGGTCTCTTGGTGCCTAGCTGGCTCCAGTCCTTGATTGCTCTAGGTCTGTTTGCCTCTTCTCTTCTCTTCTCTTCTCTTCTCTTCTCTTCTCTTCTCTTCTCTTCTCTTCTCTTCTCTTCTCTTCTCTTCTCTTCTCTTCTCTTCTCTTCTCTCTTCTCTTCTCTCTCCCCCTCCCCTTCTCCCTCTTCCCCCCTCCCTCCCCCTCCCCCTCCCCCTTCCTCTCCCTCCCCGTCTCATGGCCCAGTATAATCTCCTGGCCCTGTTTTGTCTGGACCCTTTCAGATGCCTCTCCCTCATATCTACAATAAACCTTCTCCCCCACCATACCTTGGAGCAGTCATGTCCTCATTTATCATTCAAAACCAAAAAATAATCACACATAGTAGCTTATTCTGAGCTCCTTTTGTTTTCTCTGACCCTAGCCTTCCATTCTAATTCTCTTCAACTGTTAAATTTAAGCAGCTTTCTCTTCAGGGACTTTGGACAAGAGTCTTAGCCAGCTCAAGGGAGCTGGAAGCATTCGGCTCTGGCCAGATTGAGCGGTTAGGGCATAGTCTATTTTATTTTACTTTTAGACAGGTGTTACTATGTAGCCAAGGCTGGCCTAGAATTTGTAATTTTTCCCCGTATAAATCTCTTGAGCTCTGAGATTTCAGGAGCCACTACTCCCCCTAGCTAAGGACATGACCTCTAACTTTCATTTGTATCTCAGAAACATAAAAAGGCAACAAAAAAATAGCCCATATAACAAGTATGGGAGAGGGGAAATATAAATTATATATGATTTTAAGGAAATCTATGAGTTACAACCCTCAACAACCCTGGAATAGTGCAACTTCTGGACTTCTTTTTCCATGAAATAAATTTTTAAAACTTTTCTAAAACCAGGAGGTTTCACATGCCTGTTATTCCGGTTATTTGAGAAGCTGATCTATATCTAGATCAATTGCTTGATTCAGGATTTGGATGCCAGCCTGGGCAGTACAGTGAGACCTTCCAGGCCAAATAAATAAACATGTACATCTCTTAGCTGTAATGCTTTTGAGTTATACAATTTATACTTGAAATACAAAGTATTCATTCTGTGTTAATTTTAATTTTGTTTTGGAAATAGAATCTCACTATGTAGACCAGGCTGGGCCCAAACTCATAGATATCTCTCTGCCTCTGCCTGTGAATATTGGATTTGAAGGTGTACCCAAGCTAGTACATCATTTTAACTAACCAACAAAGACCTCCCATGAGAAAATACATGGAAAGCAAATGTGCTTTGAGATATTTCCAAAGTTCTAAGTTCCAAGGTTAGTTGAGAAAGATGTTTTTCTTTATATTCATACATTTATTGAATGATACCTGGGCTCCTACATGGTATCAGGCACTGTCCTGAGATCTAGGGAACTATAGGAAGCAGCGTGGGCAGAGTGCCTCTCAGGGAGTTTATCTGCTTGTGGAGAAGTGATTGGTGCATATGATTTGTGAATACTGTTACTGGATACCAGAGGCACAGGAACATGGGTGGGGATCGAATCAAAGGCCTTGGCCATGACTTCATGTTTCTTTCCGCCTCTGGATTAATTATCTGACAGGTTTATTAAGTATAGGAGTCTGAACATTTTCATGATGATTAATTTTCTAATCAGAAATATTAATTTATAAATACCACCCACAATGAATACAGCTATCAATGATATCAGCTTTAAGTGTGGGCATTGACTTGGACTTTAATTTGAGAAGGTATTAATTCAGTAAAAGAAATACCATACTTCTTCCAATCCGTTTCTTATTAATAACTAATAAAGTTGAGGACAGTAATGACTATTTTTTGCTGTCTACTTGACTACATCTGGAATTACTCTAAAACTCCAAAATGAGGTGGCACACCTGTGAGGGATGTCTGCTCATTTTGAAGTGGAAAGAATCACTTTTAATCCAGATATTGGATATCGGAGATGGAACGATACAACTTTAATCCAGATCTTTTGAGTTGGGAAGGCCCATCTCCAATCTGGGCCATGCCTTCTGTTAGAGAAGCCTGTATAAAGGACACGGAGGAGGAAGCTTCTGCTCTTTGCAGCTTGCTCTTGCCTTGCTAGCAAGTCCATTCTTTTACTAGCTTTAGAGTCTACTTCTTTGTGATTCCAGTGTATACTAATAGTAGACTATCCGAGGCACCCAGCCTTATGAACTGATCAACTACTGGATTCTGGGACCTTTCATTCATAGGCAGCCATTGTTAGATTAGCTGGACCATAGCCTGTGAGCCATTCTAATAAATGTATTCATTTTATAAGTTCTGTTACTCTAGAGAACCCTAGTACAATTTTTTTAGTATGATTATTGCTTATTCATTTGTGAATTGCTTTGTTAGTAGTTTGCTCAGTTATCAGCTGAAGTATTTGTGAGATTCTTGTCAACTTTGGTGAATTCTCTAGATAACAGTATTAATCTTTTTTTTAGTGTGTGTCTTATAAATGTATCTTTTAATATGTTGCTTGTTTTTAATTTTGATATTGTATTACCTATGAGCTTTTCTTTCCTCTATAAAGTTTTATGTAAGTGAAGAACTTTTAAAGCTTTTTTTTCCTATGGTAAGACAAACCAAGTTTTCATTGTTTTGATGAATGTTTAATTTAATCACATTTTCTGCTGGACTTTGTAGTTTTAGATGTGGTTAATATTTGAATTTATGGAATTAGTTATAATGCTTAGTGTATAAGAAGATCCTAAGTTCTCTCTTTCCTCTCCAAATTGCCAGTCAGTTATCCTTCTAGTATATATTGGAAAATTTTTTATCTCTTTATACAGAGATATCTTCATCATATATTAAAATTCTTGTGAACAATTATGTTTCTGAGCTTACTGTTATATTGCTGAAATCTATCTATTCTGACACTAAGACTTCAACATTGTATTTTTATTGTTTTATAGATTTTACTGTTGGTGGATTTTATTAATCCACTTCCCTCTTTTCCCATTGTGCTCTGCACATGAAGTGTCCCCACAGGCTAATAATATGTTAGACACTCTGTTCTCAACCAGGACTGAAATTTAGAGATGCCCTGGAAACATATTAAAACATAACTTTTAAACCAGGCATAGTGGTACACGCCTTTAATCCCTGCACTTGGAAGGCAGTACAGGTGTATCTCTATGACTTCAAGGCTAGCCTGGTCTATTTAGTGACGCCCAGGCCTGCCAAGGATAGTCAGACCCTGACTCAAAAAGAAAAAACATAACCCTAAAATTTTTTTTTCAATAAGAGTTTTATATAAGCATGAGGTACATTCTGGTTACTGTACCCATGCCAAATCTTCCTCCCACCCCACAGCATCCCCTAGACAAGGCTGCTTCTGGAATCTTTTGGAGGACAAGTTAGAGGAAGCTGGCTCCTGGTGGCATGTTGGAAGGTTCTGGCCTCAGTTTTTCCCCTTGCTTTTTCTCTGCTTCTTTTCTTGCTAGTACATGAAGACTCTCATTTGCTATGATCTCCTACCAACTGTAATGTTCTGCTCATCTGTGCAGGGCCAACTAACCAGGGACTGAGTCCTTTGAAACTGTGAGCAAAGTAGCTGCTTTCTGTTTAAATCCTTCCTCAGGTATTTTGGCCAGAACAGCACAAAAGTAAAGTGTTTTTTTTTCTTCCTGTCTGCCTGAAAATTTTTCTTCCCCTTCCTCCTTTCATCATACAGAAAATTTGGGTAGTTTCCTGTCAATAATGTAAGCTGTAGGAAACAGATCTTGACATGATAGCTCAGTTTCCAGACGAAGAACATATGCACACAGCATGGCAGCACTCAGAAGATACAGAGACATGTGATGCAAGTCCATCGTTCTGCCTCAGGATTTTTATCTGTTTCATTTCTCCGTCTGTTGTGGGGTATTCCCAACCCATTTTGTGCATTTTCAAATATCTTTTCCCTTGTTCTCATACAGTTCCTTCCGTGTCTGGAAACTGCCTTCCTCGGTTATTAATATTTAATATACCTCCCTTTTCAAAGCATACCACACTGCTTTATTCTTTTTAATGGCTGCATAGAATTTCAGATGAATGTAACAGTTTATTAAGTGGTGTCTTACGGATGAACAACTGGGAAGTTTTAGTAGATTTGCTTTAGAGAGAATTTGATAACTATATTTCCGCGCCTACATTTTGTACATGTTCCAGTTTGGTTCCTGTTGCCCAGACCAAAAGCAACTTGGGGGAGGAAAAGAGTTTTTCCTTTTTAGGTTTCAGGCTATAGGCCATCACTGAGCAAAGCCAAGGCAAGAGCCCAGAGGTAGGAACTGAAACAGAGACCACAGATTAATTAACACAATTCATGGCTTACTTCCCTTGGATTTCCCCAGCTACTTTTCTTATATGGCCTAGGCCCCCCTGCCCAGGGACAGCACTGCTCACAGTGGGCTGAGTTGTCCTACATCAGCATTTAGGAAAAAACCTCCACAGATACACTCACAGGCCAGTCTGACTGAGGCGGCTCCTCAGTTGAGATCCCCTCCTTCCAGGGATGTCAATGAAGTTAACAAAAACTAACTATAACAGCGTACATGGAGATACCTCAACAGCTAGAAGTAGAGTTATCAGGATCAAGGCATTTGGGCTGTGAAGATGATTGCCAAATTGTCTACCACACATTTATGTTATATTTCCATCAGCAACAATTGAATGCACTTCCCCTCTTGGTGACAAATGAGTGCACCTCTCCCTCTCGGTCATACTGGGTAATACCAACTTTCTTGTTTTGTTTTTAATGGTGCTGAGGGTTGAACTGAGGGTCTCACATGCATGGTAAGCACATGCTGAACCCGATAGGATGTATCCTTGGCTCTGATCAAGTGTTTTCTTTTTGAGGTGATTCTAGATATGTCCCCTAGATTTTCTTTGAACTCAAGGTCCCCTTGACTCAAGATCCTCGGTGTTGACAGGACACCGTATGTTAGCACCCTCAGCTTTCCCATCACATTTTCATAATTTGTTAATCTAAAGGGGAAAAATGGGATCTTACTAGAGTTTTAAAATGTGTTTACTTCAGGAGTTCAGTTGAGTTTTTAAAATATATTAAATAGAATTTAATTGATTAATTAACTTAATCAATTAAATACATTTGTGTTTTATTTTGATGCTAAAGTTTCTTGTATAGTCTATTTCTGGCCTTTGCAACCCAATTTTGTTTTGTTTTATTTTATTTTATTTTATATGTGTGTTTATGTGCATGTGTGTACTGTGTGCATGTATGCTTTCATGCACCCACAGAAGCCAGAGAGAGTGTTGGGTTCTCTGGAGACACCTGAAATGAGTACTGGGAATTGAACAATGGCCTTCCAGAAGAGCAACAAGTGCTTTTAACCACTGAGCCATCTCTTCCTGCACCTCTTTTTTTTTTTTTTCTTTAAAATGTTTTTAAAGATTTATTTTTATTTGAGTGTGAGTGTGTGTGTGTGTGTGTGTGTGTGTGTGTGTGTGTGTGTGTGTGTTGTTCCCTAGTACATTTAATTAGGGTTGCTTTACCAGGTGTTATATTCCTGAAGACTATAACTCCATGAGCCTCTTCTCCATCCATAATTGAATTGTTTATGGATTCAGTCTTGTCCAGGTAGCCACAGTTACTGTGAGTTTCTGAGTACAACAGCCATTTTATATCCAAAGTACAGTATTTCACAGCAACCTTCCTTTCTTCCAGCTTTTACTTTTTTCTTACCACTTGTCACTGCAATAGAGGCTGTGGGATCTGGGAGAAGGGAGCCAATGAGGCGGTGAACTAAAGCCTCACTCAATAGCCAACTTTAGTCAGAGCCTCATAGAATTTATTCCCTGGGGGTTAAGAAAGGTCACGTGAGTAAAGTCCTCATGAGCTCAAGCTCTGTACAATCATATGGACAAGCCACACATGGCAAAAAGCATGTTTTTCCTTAGAGGTATCTAAAGGTTACACATATAACACACACACACACACACACACACACACACACACACACATACACACCGCAGGCAATAATGAGTACTCTGAAGTAAATTCATTTCTATCCAATAAACCTGGGAAGAGAATGAAAACACATTTTAAGGACAATTCTATGTTTTGAAGAAACTGAGGTGACAGGATTCCTGTCTTGTTTTCTTGGTGTTCTCATGAGCATTCAGCATTCTCTCCTCAAGTGACGCCATCCCTGGACTGTGTTCTGACACCACCAGTCATCTCCCTCATCCCTCTCCCTCCCACCCCTAGTTAAAAACCAGTCCACCAAAGTATTCCTTTCCGCACCCCAATCTCTGCTCTGTAGGAGAATAGCCTTTTGTTTTTTTTCTTTCTCTCCTCAGCTTCTGCATTAGTTCTCTTCAATTTTGACTGGAACCAAGATAAAACCCTGATTCCGCTGACTTTTATAATACAGAAAATCTATTAGCTTACTGACATCATGTCTTGGATATAGTAGCTTTATTTGATTAGCTCATCTACTTGTTAAGGTCATTGAGGTCCTTGGTTGTCAGGGTTTGGATGTTAAACGTCCTCCGGGGAGTTTGGTCCCCAGTCTGTGACGCTGTTGGGAGATGAGACCTGGTGAAGAGAAGTTAGGCTATTGAGGTGTGCCCTTAAAGCCTTCTTCCCCTCCAAAGTCCCAAGCAGTTTCCATTGACTTTGCTCCTGCCATGATCTATCTCGCTGCCACAGACAGAGCTATGTGGCCATGGGTGGAAACTCCTGAAACCAAGATGCAAAGACAATTCCTTGTCATTATAAGCTGATCATCATCATGGGAATTTCATCATAGGGAGGATCAACATACTTGTCGTCCTATCATTTTGATTGGCACGTTCTTACCTGGATTACCTCGTGATCCCAAGATGGCCATGTTCCAGCCAGGTATTACATGAACACAGCAAAGCATCCTGTAGAGGGAAAGACAGCATATTTAACATGAATTTCTTTTCAGGACTGCTTTCCCAAAGACTGCTCCCTGAAGATCCTCCCTCAGACCCCCATTGGCGAGACTGGGGTCTTTTTTGCCAACCTCTAAGCCGGAAACTGGCAAGGATCCCGGAACTGCCATGATTGGTTCATGTCAGAGGGTTTTGCCTTGTTCGAGTTTCATCTCTGTTGCTGTGATAAAAATCCCCCGACAAACTGCAACTTAGGGAATAGAGGGGGATTTTATTCCAGGTGACAGTCCATTATTGCAGGAAAGTCACAGCAGCAAGGGCTTGAGTCAGCTGGTCACATCATCTCCACAGTCAAGATTAGAGAGACATGGACATGTGTGCTCGCCCACTCTCCTACCTACACTCAGCTTTCGCTTTGCTCTTACGTGTTCCAGGGCCCAGCTCTTGGAATAATACCAGCATTCAGCCTGGGGCTGCTCATCTTAAGTAACTGAAGATAATCAATCCCCCAGAGACAAGTCACAGGCCAACTCAGGTAGACAATCCCTAATTAAGACTGTCTTGCAGGTGATTTCTAGATTGTGTCAAGTTGACAGTGAAAGCTAACCATCGCACCCTTAATTTAAAAAGTCACAGTGAATTGTCCATTTCCCTCCAAAATCAAGGGAGGCACTGCTGGTCAGAAACACGGGATTCACTGCATGGGAGATAATCAGTTGGGACTGTCACAGCTTGGAACGAGTTGTTTCCTCTGTCTGAAACAGCTCTCCGGAGCTTACTCCTCTAGTTGGCTACTACTCTTGAGGTGGCGCCAGGGGAACCGACCTACCTCCTCTAGGTTGAATAGACACCTCCCCTCCCTCCCTGGCAACCTATACCTTTCTCGTCTGCATCAGATTACTGCTTCACATTTCCTGCTCCACCCCAGTTGCTTCAGGGCAGGGACTAGGACTCTTCTGTGTCACATTTGCAGTCTGAGAACAATACACTAGGCAGACATTTAAACTCATGCCTGTTGAATAAAATCTATTTGCCTTTGTTTAATTTCAGAATTCCAATTCTAAATTCAGAAGGCACATCACCTTATAGCTTCGTGTGTATGAATGATTACTTTGCTAGGGTTTGGAATTAGGTTGATTTTTATCCACACTAAAGCAAACTGGAGAGTTTCCAAGACAAAGTCTTTAATGATGGGGATTATTGGTTTCTTAAAAGTTCAGAGCTTAACAAGGATTTCCTCTCACATACTGTGTGCCCAGCGTTGTCTCTGTTAGCACTTGGTATGCAAGTGATGAGAGAGCTTGTCTCCTAGTATGGAGTCAGTGCTCAAGGCAACATTTTTCAATCATAGGTAATGAAATCAATTTTGTGGCTCAAAACCATCATTTAAAGGGGGGAAGAAAGGCAGTGAAGTAGAACAAAATATATCAGAGCATACCACTCTTGGTAAGGCTCCCCCCAGTCCACACACATGTATGTGTGTGTTTATATAGGGTACTGGATCAAAATGTGTAAAGAGAATTGAGAGCTGAGGTCCAGCTTGGCTGCATAGCTAGTTTCAGGCCAGCTATGGCAATAGAGTAAAACCTTGACTCAATAAGGTAA